>JAIGNY010001857.1:1802500-1997500 GCA_020152595.1 Chiridota heheva | reverse complement strand
CTGCAAGGTTCGCTTGATTCACAACATCAAATTCCAGAGCCAAGTTCTTCAGAGTGTAGGAAGCGTTGGTGTCATCGCTTGCAATGATAAGCGTCTCCTAGGTGCAAAGTATATGATGTATTTAAACCAATCGTGCAGACCTGATGGGTAAAATGGGGCGTGACCACTCAAGAGACTAAAATCTAATGGTATAGCAAATCTATTGCCAAAAGCTTTAGCAATCGCGTTGTCATCACTATTATTATCAGCTTTATCACCAGCACCTACACGAATTTTCAGACAATTTTCTCCGCATATGCCCTGGTAGTCGGCTTTATCTCTCGCGTTATAGAAGAGCCATAGGTCTGCATAGTTGTAGAAAACATCTGCGCTGTCCAAACTCATGACAACCTCACCTCCAAGTTTTACCTCTAGTTTGCTCACAATGTTGCGGCCTATGTTGTTGACAATAGTGCGATTCACATCTGTGTTATTTAAAGTGATGTTGAAGGCCAGTCTGACCGTGCCTGGGACAATGACATCATGCTGCTGCAGCTTTGGAAATTTGACAATCACATGATTACCTGCTGTGGCCGTTGGGGGTATCAAGAGTAACTTGATTACTTGTGCGTACACCTTTCACACCCAGACCTGTGCGGGCGCTAGTTTCTTTCCGAAATTCATTGCCATATTGAATACGGTATATGTGCATATGTCTAATATAAGATGAAATTAGCAGAGATATATTATAGCCCTCAGGAGTATTGGAGAGGAACTCCAGCTATAAAGAAACCTGCAAAAGCTGCAAAGGTGTCTGAAGATGAATCCCGAGCTTCGCTTAAGAAGCAGGCCATGTGGCAGATCTATCTACCTCTTCCCCGCTGTATACCTCGACCTAAGTTTGACATTTCTTTACCAAATTAGGACCATCAAGCCGACCTCTTATTTCTACCGCATGACAAAGTTGGACGCAAGACCTATAAATATGCATTAGTTGTGGTCGATGTTGCCAGTCGGTATAAAGAGGCTGAGGGATGTGGTGTTTCTCCCGAGCAGATGACTAAGTACAAACACTGGACGGTTCGCATGGTTTATCGCTTTCATGTGTATTACACCATACGGAAAATATTGAAAAGACTTGAAGTTCGTCTACCAGATGAGGATAACTTCGACCCTAACAATAACCCGTACAGTGACGGGGCGTTGAAACAACTGTGTGAAGAGTTTGGGATTTTGCCGGAAGTTACCCAGTGGACCCCACCAGTGGTTTCAAACCAGGGACTAGTGGTACTCAACCGCTTATTACCCTATCCAGAGTGTGGCTAACGACATGGGTATCATCAGCCGCAGCAGCAATTACTATGATAAGAAAATCATGTTATTTGGTGACCGGGCAGCGATGCTAACCGTCGACTACATCAGCCAACCATCCGACATAAAAACTGGTTACTTAAAAATAATCAAACCAACTAGTCAGCTAGTGGTGGTTTCACAGACCTTGGTATCAAGTATATCAACGACATCATTCGTGTTCTTGTGTGGGCTGTTTAAGGTGCTCAAACTTGCAGTCAAATTCTTGGTGTTGGTGGTCTGGATGCTCAGCAACAATTTATTCGTAATGTTGAGGATGCAGTGGCTGCTCCTATAGATCTCCCATCTTTCATTCAACGTTATCAAGATACCCTGACCTATGCCTCAACTCCTTTAGATTTCAGTCTGGGTCAAGATTTGTACATGATTCCAAGCAATATGCTTTTGCGTATAGATTGGCTACAACAATAATATTATGATTGCTAAAGACCTTGCTATAGGTAAGCACTAGAATATAAATTTTACCACAGCCCTAGAACCTCCAGTTCTTGATTCGGGGGTAGAATACGGCAGCCTACCGGATACAGGACCTCCAGCTCCGGTTGTCGGCAGCCTACCGGGCAGCCACTAGAAGCTAAATTGGAAAAAATAGCATTAACGTTTGTTATCATCGGCGCTTCAATTCTGGGGGTTATATACAAAAACTACAAGTGACAAAAATGTATATATATTTATAAAGAAAAAAAAAATAGTTTAAAATAAAACAAAAATATGTATATATATATATTTTTCTGTCATAAATTTTCAATAGTGGTGGGTAAAAAGTGCTCAAAAATGATGCAAAAACGATCGCAAAAGTGGTTCAGAACCCCAGTCAACCAAGTGAAATAAAAAACGATCGCAAAAGTGTGCCAGAACCCCAGTCCACCAAGTGAAATAAAAACGATCGCAAAAGTGTCCCAGAACCCCAGTCCACCAAGTGAAATAGAAACAATCGCAAAAGTGTGCCAGAACCCCAGTCCAATTAATGGAAATGAAAACGACCGTAAAAGTGTGCCAGAACCCCCCTTTTATATACTACTTGTTCCACACTGTATTAGATTTGATGAATATCCTCTATACATTAGTGTGTGATGCCAGAAGTCCAATCCAACTTGATGGGCGGATCCGTGATTTTCAAAAAGCTGAGGGAAGGGCGGGGGGAGGCAAAATTAAGTTGTGATAATGATCTTGAATTTAATGGTGTGTGATTCATGCACTAAACACTAATGTATATTGTCGCGCGAAATACTTTTTTTCTCATTTTCTTCAAATATAGACTGATAGACAATGTAATTCTTTTTATATTGAGGAATTTAATTAATTAAATTGCAATATTTGTGAGTTAAAATAATCATATCAATACCTCCCACTGCCGTTTTTGGTCGGAATCTGGGGAAAACTTAGCCCCGCCCGGCCAGGAGAAATTCCGTATGTAAAATGAAGGTGGCGGCCTGGGTCGAACAGTGATATATATATATATATATATATATATATATATATATATATATATATATATATATATATATATATATATATATATATATATATATATATATATATATATATATATATATATATATATATATATATATATATATATATATATATATATATATATATATATATATATATATATATATATATATATATATATATATATATATATATATATATATATATATATATATATATATATATATATATATATATATATATATATATATATATATATATATATATATATATATATATATATATATATATATATATATATATATATATATATATATATATATATATATATATATATATATATATATATATATATATATATATATATATATATATATATATATATATATATATATATATATATATATATATATATATATATATATATATATATATATATATATATATATATATATATATATATATATATATATATATATATATATATATATATATATATAATAACAAAATATAATAAAAATGACAATGTCTCTAGCCAAAAGATTATTTTAAAAACCAAATATTTCGAAAACTCCTGTTTCCTTCTTCAGTGGTATGAAGAATATATATATATATATATATATATATATATATATATATATATATATATATATATATATATATATATATATATATATATATATATATATATATATATATATATATATTAGAAAATAAATTGTAAACATTAATTGTAAACAATGAATATATATGCATGTATCGCCCAAATTTGATGGTGACTTTCTTATTAGCGAAATGAAATCATCATTCATTAAGAATGACATTTTATGTGTGAATTGCCATAACGAAAATGACGCGGAGAGCCGTACGGAGAAATGACGTCATAAAAAGACACCCGGTTGAAGATTCTGTCAACTGCAAGTATATAGCCAAGGTTGCCATAACGCTAGGAACACCTGTGAGCCTGACAACCTGTTGAATAGCAAAATGTCTTCATCTCAGCCACCTCCATACCCAGCTTTGCTATTTTGTCATCCATCAATGGAGAATCTTGCAAACGCTATTGCTAATAGATGCTCTAATGACACTTCGTCTAAGAAAACCTTGACTAGCGGAGAGCCGCAGTTCTTGCTGGTTGGTACTAAGTTACTTATTAACCCGTTTCGCGAAAATATGCGTAGGTTTTTTGGCACAACTGCAGAACTTAATAAAATCCTTACGTTCATCACAACCCCACTCGTCTCAGGCTTCAAATTTGCCTCTAAATGCCCCACAAAGTGGCTACCTTGTCTTGTTTGGCTCGAGTGATTATTCAAATCACACACTCACAAGACCACAGGTGTTCCTACTCACAGGTGTTCCTAAGGTTATGGCATATATATATGCATATATATATATATATATATATATATATATATATATATATATATATATATATATATATATATATATATATATATATATATATATATATATATATATATATATATATATATATATATATATATATATATATATATATATATATATATATATATATATAATAAAGAAAAGTAGGACTCTTTCTAACGCGACTATCAAAGCGTACAAAAAAAAAAAAAAATCCTTTTTTTTTTTTTACCACTCAATCTTAATTAAACTTTTTTACTCTAGGCCTACTCACATTTGCTGAAGACTCCCTTCTTCGTGTATAAGCTACGGTATTTCTTAGTTTTTCTCCGATTAGATGTACAAAGGATAAATTTTCCACCAAATGACCGTCAAGACAGTCTATCCGCCCAACAATTTGCTGCAAACTATAAGAAACGTTGCGATGATGTATTTGCAGCGCTGCTTCTTCATGACGTCATCGCAACGGTTCTTTAGTGTGCAGCAAATTGTTGGGCAGATAGACTGTTTTGACGGTAATTTTGTAGAAAATTTATCGTTTGTACATCTTATCGGAGAAAAACTAACAAATACCGTAGCTTATACACGAAGAAGGGAGTCTCCAGCAAATGTGAGTAGAATAAAAAAGTTCAATTAAGATTCGCGAGTGGTCAAAAAAACAATAAAAAAAAAAAAAAAAAAAAAAAAACATTTTTTTGTACGGTTCGATAATCACGTTAGAAAGAGTCCTACCTTTCTTTATATATTTATATATATATATATATAGTGTAAGCATATAGGTTGCTATAATGTTAGGAACACCTGTGTTCCTACTATCCTAGCGTTATGGCAACGTATAGGCCTATACCTAGATAATAGTATGTAATGTATATATATAAAAAGGAAGGTTTCTTTCTAACGTGACTTTCAAACCGTATCAGAAAATCCTTTTTTAGACCACTCGCGAATCTTAATTACATTTTTTGACTTAACTCACATTTGCTGGAGACTCCCTTCGTTTATAAGCCACAGTAATTGTTTTTTTTTTCTAATGAGATGTACAAACGATGGATTTTCTACCGACATTACAGTCATGACAGTGTAAAAGCCCAACAATTTGCTGCAAACCAATTGAGGTGCTGCTTCTTCATGACGTCATCTCAACGTATCTTTGGTTTGCTTCAAATTGTTAAGCTTTTACAATGTCATGACTGTAATGTCGGTAGAAAACCCATCGTTTGTATACCATCAGAAAAAAAGAACAAATACTGTGGCTTTTAAACGAAGGAGGGAGTCTCCAGCAAATGTGGGTTGAGTCAAAAAATTTAATTAAGATTCGCAAGTGGTCAAAAAGAATTTTTATATATGGTTCGAAAGTTGTGTTAGAAAGTGACCTACCTTTTTATGGTTGCCAAAATGCTAGGAACACCTGTGCACAAGATATGTATCGATTGTCACTTACATTCATATAGATCAAAGTTGGAAATTGTCAAAATTAAAATCACACAGGAGAAAATTACTTCTGTTATTCCTTACCCTTTCTGGTGATATCTAAAGCAATCCTGGACCCTCCCCAAAATTTCCTTGCAATCAATGCAACAAATCTGTCAAATATAACCGGAAAAGTATTTGTTGCAGTGACTCGTGGGTCTAGTACTAGGCCTACTTCCCATAGAACGATTGGACTGATACCAGCCATGTTACTATGGCTACCGTTAGTGATGGCTGGCCATCTGAGAGTACTACAAAAAGCTATACCCTGCTG
This sequence comes from Chiridota heheva, assembly GCA_020152595.1. Taxonomy (NCBI): domain Eukaryota; kingdom Metazoa; phylum Echinodermata; class Holothuroidea; order Apodida; family Chiridotidae; genus Chiridota; species Chiridota heheva. Next base: position 1,991,562 of record JAIGNY010001857.1, on the reverse strand, counting down.
CACTGCTTAAAGCCTTGTGTTAAAACAGAAAAATCTCAGTTTTAGATCTTTGTGATAACGAAACCATTTAACCATATTTTTTTTTTTGCTCACAATGCTTGTTTATGATGTTTGAAGCCCATCCATGTCTTCAAAAGCAGTTTTTACGGTGGTTTTAGTTACTTTTATCAAAGCATTTACTTGACTACTTTTCTTTCCGTAAAAATTGTCTGACAAGCTCTCCAAAGTACAGTCAAAGTTAAAAATACTGCTATTGGCGCTATAATATTTTAACAGGGGTAATATGTTTTAGATTATTTAAGGAAAACAAAATTAAGATCTTACAAAGTACAGTTATATATTCTAAACGTTTCTTGGTGTGTTTTCACACACAGTTTTTATACTAAAACTATTTAATAAAATTATATGAACAAAGAAAATGTTGTCAGCAAAACATCAACCTGCAGTTTAGTGGAACATCCTAATACTTATCTGCGGACGTTTTGATCCCAAATGTGCAGTGACTAAGAAAGATGGTGACCAAAACATCGAATCGGAGAACTTTATCCCGTCGTGGTGCTAAATAGGTAAAGATTTAGGAAAAGTTTTTAGGAAAAGTTTTTAGGAAAAAGTGTATTATTTAGACTAATTGGTATAAGAATATCCAAAAAGTAATTAATTTTTCAATCATCAATTTTCTACAGTGTGAATTGAAAAAAAAAAGGAAAACAAAAGTTGTACCTAATTTATAACAACCCTGGTACAGCAATCCCAATGTCAACCCGTACTGAGGGATGTGTATAATAACTAGGTTCATAGTAAGTGTGCAGGCATTAGTAATGCAACTTACAGCACCCTTGCATCATCAACCTATGATTGGTTTTGTTTGGACTGTTTGGCTCCTTGTGGCCTGTGTAGACTCCAGTGTATGAGATCCTATAAAGCAGTATAGTGTGACAGTTGTAATCATTGGAATTACACTAAGTGCTGCAACATTGATGACTCAAAATACTGTGACCTCATGCATTCTAGCTGTACCTGGACATGTGATACTTGTGACTTTATGAACTTCTCCGATTCTTTTTTCTACAATTCCATCAACTGTACTAACTCATATGAGGCACTTCAAAGTTATTCTTCTGGCCTTGATTCAGGGTCCAACCACCATCCTGATGTCAAATTGAAAACAAATCCAAAAAAGGTAAAAAGGAAGGTTTACAAATTTCTTGGTATCAACTTTCAAAGTGTTTGAAAGAAGAAAGCCTCCATTGAAAGTCTTATAAAAGAAAAAGATCCAGATGTCATTATTGGCGCTGAAACCTGGCTAAATTCCTAAATCAATAACTCTGAAATTTTTCCCGACAACTATACAGTCATTCGTAAAAATAAAAGTACAAATGCTTATGGAGGTAATAACAGGCAATACAAAATGACCTGATTTTCACTGAGCTCACGAAACTAGACTCTGAATGTAAGATCATCTGGAACAAATTCCAATATCTTAAGGAAAAGAGCATGTATGTAGGAACTTTTTACAGGCCCAGTCACAACACCTTACTAGCCTTCTTGAGTGGAGAAAATCACTCCAAAAGTTAGGCAAAAATGCTGACAAAAACAATGTTATTCTTGCTGGTGATTTTAACCAACCTAACATTGATTGGAGCCAAAACATTATTTCAGGCACTAATGCTTTCTCCAAAGCAGCCAAAATCCTTCTTGAAGTGGCTGATTCATTCAACCTCACTGAAATGGTGCAGTCACCTACCAGAGATAACAACATTCTCAATCGTGTATTTACTAATAACTCACCTGCTGTTAACTCAGCTAATGTCATACCTGGTATAAGGGACCATGATATTGTTGAACTGACCCTAAACATCTCCCCTTATAAAAAGTTGCCTAAACATAAAATCTATTTAAAGAAGAAAGCTAACACAGAATGCATAAAAGGAGACCTGTCTAAACTAAAACTGCGATATTATTTTAAATTCAATAGCTCCATGAATGTTGATGAAAAATATAATTTCTTTGAAAAGGAAATTAAACTGATTATTGAAAAAAAGACACCTCACAAATTTACCACAACTAAACTAAATATCTACCTTGGTTCACCCATATCCAACTCCGTTTCTGCAAGACAAAACATAAACTGTTTAAGAAAGCTAAGAAAACTCATTAAATCCATGACTGGAGTTCATATAAAAGCTTTAGGAAACCCGTCCGTAAAAACATCAAAGAAGCTAGAAACAACTTCATCTGTAATTGAAAACCCCAAGGCATTTTGGTCCTACATAAAAAGATTTAAAAGTAATTCCGTGGGTGTGTTAGACCTTATGAACAATGGTAAACTTTGTAGTGACAGTATGACTAAAGCTAACACTCTAAGCGTCGAGTTTTTCAGCGCTTTCACAGAAGAAGATACTGTACCTCTTAAATCCCTGTAAGTAAACCACTCACCACCAACAAAATAACCCAAACTTATAACCACTCCAGAAGGTATTAAAAAGCAACTGCAAAACCTAGACCCAAACAAACCCTCAGGCCCTGACCAATTACCACCATGGTTCTTAAAAACACATGCGGAAGACCTTTATGAAATCCTAAGTGATCTCTTCCAAACCTTTGTAAATAACGGTGCTATCCTAAACAAGGGGAAAGAAGCAAACATAAGTAACATTTTTTTTAAAGGTGATAAACATGACCCAGCTAATTTACAGACCAGTCTCTCTTACCTGTGTGTGTAGTGAAATCCTTGAGCATAATAATTCACTCACATGTAATGAAATTCCTTGATGAGCATAATATCTCAACTGATCTCCAGCATGGCTTCCAAGCAAAAAGATCAACTGAGGCACAACTTCTTGTAAAAATAAATGATATTTCTAAACAAATTGACCAAAATAGTACCATCTCTGTGGCTATACACGACTTCTCAAAAGCCTTTGACAAAGTCCCACACCAACCCCTGTTATTTAAACTTTACTCATATGGCATTGATGGAAATCTACTGGCTTGGTTTGCATTCTTCCTCAGCAACCGCATTCAGCGTGTTGTCTGTGATGGCGAAATTTCAAATCCTAAACAAGTTCTATCTGGTGTACCACAAGGGTACACCAGATAGGAAGAGTAAAGGACCTAAAACAGTAGTTTTAGGTCCTGTACTCTTCCTTTAATATGTCAATGACATGCATGATAATACAAACAGCATGGTTAGACTGTTTACTGATGATTGTCTTGTGTATAGAACAACTGGTAAACTCTCTGACCAACAAATCCTCAAGATGATCTAAGTAAACTTGAACCATGGCAAAATAAATGGCAATTGAATTTCAACCCCTCTAAATGCTACATCTTCTCAATATCTCCTAAAAATGCTATGAATCACCAGTTTATACCTTGTGCAACCAGCAGCTAAAACATGTCAACTCCCACCCATATCTAGGTGTTGAAATTGATTATAAACTCAAATGAGATAAACATACACAACATCACCAACAAAGCAAATTCTGTTCTTGGCCTTTTAAGACGTAACCTCTCAAACTGTCCCACTGACGTGAAAACCACTGCATACAGTATAAAGCTCTAGTTAGGCCAGTTCTTGAGTATGCATCAGCAGTCTGGCACCCCCATTACCAGTGCGATGTAGATAAACTTGAATTAATTCAAAGGAGAGCAGCCAGAATCTGTATGGCAGACTACTCTTATAAATCTAGTGTCATTAACACCTCACCTCACTTAGTCTCTTCAGGCCTCCTGGCCCATAAGGCTGCAGTGCACTCTCTTCACTGGACTTTGTTATCTGCAACTTGTCTGGCTTCTGTCCACGAGCTCCATCCCATCACATTCCTCTCCTTCTCGACTGTCCTTCTCCTGGTCTTTCTAGGATGACCAACTTTTCTTTTCCCCTCTGGTTTCCACGTCATAGCTGTCACACAGTGCTTAATAGTGCTCATGCGCATCACATGATCAATCCACATTTACCTTCTTCTTTTTACTTTAGTGCTGATGTTGTCATGTTTAGTGATTCTCAGTATTTCATCCATAGATATCATATATGGCCATCTGATCTTCAAAATTTTTCTGTAGCATTTGAACATAATTGTATCCAGCTTTTTATTATCTGCTAAATTAAGTCTCCATGTCTTGCAAGCATACAAGAGTACAGACTTAACAAGAGAGTTAAACATTTTTGTTGTTGTATATATTGAGAATGTGCTTGAGTTCCATATCTTATTTAACTTTATAAATGCTACTCTTGCTTTAAAGATTCTGTTTTGGATATCTTCCATGCCATTACTTTGTAAGCCATACTGTTGCACCAAGGTGTCTGAACTTGTTTACTTCATTTAGTTGTTGGTTATCGATATAATTTTTGTTTGCACATTTGCTGTTAACTTTCATGAGCTCTTGTCTTATCCTTATTAATTCTTAGCCCAGTTTGTGCAGCATACTGATTGAGCCCGGCCGCTTTGGTTTGCATGTAGATGAAAATAAAGTGATATCATCAGCAAAATCTAAGTCCTCAAGAGTTGACATGAACTTTTATCTAATTTCATTCTTGTTATCATCAGTCAATTTCCTCATCACCCAGTCTACCACCATCAGAAAAAGGAACCCTGACATTATATCACCTTGCTTTACACCACTTTCACTGTCTTCATATAACGCTATAATCAAACATTATCTTTTGTGGAATACCATAGGCTGCTATTGTTTCCAGAGGCTTTCTCTGTGCACTGAGTCAAACGCCTTCTCGAAGTCAACAAAGGCGATATATATATGTTTGACCGTCATTCAGCCACCTGTTCTAGAATGTTGTGCAGGATGAAAATTTGCTCGGTGGTACTCCTTCCTCTTTTAAATCCAGCCTGTTCATCTTTCATCTTACTGTCAAAACCGTTTCTAATTCTGTCGATTAAAACTCTTCCAAATACTCTGCTTGGATGTTAATGATATTCCGTGCCAGTTATAGCATACAGTAGTATTGCCTTTCTTAAGTATTTTTGTTATCAGTCCTCGCTGTCATTATTTTGGTATAACTTCCTTTTCCCATACAATTCTGAACAGCTCTTCAAGCCGTAATACTGATGTGCATATATCAGCGTTTAACAACTCTGCAGTTATATTATTCTTGCCTGCAGCTTTGTTATTCTTTAGCTTCATCAATGCCTCTTTTATTTCACTTGTAATATAACTGGTACTGATTTCATCTATTTCAGGGTCACATATTATGTTAGGAACTGGAAAAACAGGATCTCCTCTATTCAGTATCTCCTTGAAATGCTCTTTCCACCTCTCTCTTTTTTCTTTTTCATCCGTTAATAGATTCCCGTCCTTGTCTCTTATAGCACTCCCAATCTTGGTCATTTCATTGCAAATTGTTTTGATTATCTCGTAAAGCTTTCTGATTCTGCCATTACTAGCTGCTTCCTCTGTAGATGTAGCAAGGACATCAACCCACTTTCCTTTATCTCTCCTTAAGCTTTTCTTCACTTCTTTATCTTTTCAGCATACTTAGCTCTCATAATATCTTTAATTCTAATGGACTTGGCATTCTCAATCTTAACCTTCAGCTGTTTTCTCTCAAGACATTTCCAACTTTCTCTGCTGATCCATGGCTTTTGGCCTTTCTTTTTGTACCCAAGGACCTTTTTAGTATACTCTTGAAATGTCTGCCACTTACTCTCAACTTCTTCAATGTTATCAAGTACTTCAGTCTCACCACAGCAGTCTTGTAAAACTTCATATGTATTTCATAGTTCAAGTGAAAACTCTTCTCTGATTGCTGGTTGCTGTAACCATCAATCTTGGGTCAACATGTCTTTGTTATCGGTTTCCCTTTCAGTTTTAATCGGATCCTGGTCCGTATCAAGTGGTGATCACTTGAAATGTCAGCCCCTCTCATCACTCACATGTCACTTGCATGCTTCATAAATTAGATTGTCCCCTGCTAAAAACAAGAAGAAGGAACACCGTTTAAAAATGCTATATAAAATCAATTACTATCTCCTCGACATTGATGATGATAACCTAATCCCAAACTTAAAAATTAATACAAGAAATAACCATGATCTGAATTTCCAACTTCCTTATGCTAAAAAGAATGTTTACAAATACTCCTTCTTTCCTCAAACGCCAAAAGATTGGAATACTTTACCAATGCTGTACATGCACCAAGTCTAAACTGTTTCAAAGTTAAACTTGCTCTAAAGCTTCTTAATTAATTTTTTTCTCATACTTTTGCTACGCTCGGTTGGCTTTCATTTTCTCTAGTGGGATTTTTGCAGACTTACCCTATTTAGATTCGGATTTAGAATACCCCATGTTTTTGAATGTTACTCTATAGCTGGGATACAGGGCTAGTGATGACCTCATACTTAGCCCATAGCCTATGCCCAAAACATTTCCCAAGTTTTCCGACTTCAATTAAAATCTCCACAATTAAGCCTGTAACCCTATCCAAAACTCAAAATGACACCCAACTAAGTAGCTTGTAAGTTGTAGCGAATAAGATAAGAATGAAGATAGATAAGAATTAAGATAAGATAGATAAGAATTAAGATAAGATGAATTTATTTCGTCCACAACAAAAGATGGAAATTTATCCCCCTGCAGCAAAACTTACAAACATATAAAATTAAAAAGTTATAAACAAAAAAAGTAAATATAAGAATTTGATAAGTATGATGAAATAGTAAAAAAAACAAAAGCTTCCAAGCGAAGTAAAAATATATACAAATATCAAGACAAATTTGACTAAAAATACACAAACTATTGAACTGCTTTCAAGTTGAACAGGGAAATAGAGTTAGGTAAAAATGAAAACCTGAATCTGTTATGCTTGGACCGTGGCAAACAAAGTCTTTTCCCTGAATGGCAGAAAATATATCCTAATGGGAAGAACGGGTGTTGTTGTCGTTTTTCGGTGCATCATGTCATTATAAAGATCAAAGACGGACTTTAGAAAGTCATCACTAACAACAGTACAACACTGCTTGTGACCCTTACGATCTTCTTCAATTAAATTTACTTGAGAAGCAGCCCGAATATAAAGATAATATTTAAAGTCAGCACGCTTTATATTACTGACTGGTAAAAAAGCTTAAGAATAATATTGTCAACTTTGAAATATTTCAGTTTTCTTAAAAAATATATTTTTTGGTATTGCCTTGGATCTCTTTGCATTAACCTGGTCCCTCGCTCCCCACAACCCAATTGCTGAGTTCTTCCAGAAAAATCCTCCAGATAAAATAATCTCCTTCCTTCAGCATGCATCCCTCTACAACCATATTTAATTCTCCTCTTCCACCCCCTCTCTACTTTGTTTTACCCATGCACCTCCTCTCTCGATCACAGCTTTCTGGCTTTTGTTCTTGAATTTCTCTCATTCTCCCCCTGGTCTCTTTTCTTACTACCTCTAAAATGATCTGACCTCTCAGGCACAATTTGACCTTCGTTGTCGTGGTGCCGTTAAGACCTCATCAAACAAACAAACAAACATAAAAGTTAAGTTTACGTTCAATGATAGTGCCTAGATATTTGTAATGGTCCACCTGTTCAACAATGTCATTATCAATCCTGATTGGAGCAGATCACATGGCCGTTTCCTAAAATCAATTCCCATCTCCTTAGTTTTTTTAGTATTCAATTTCAGATAGAATGTGTCATTCTTAAATTAAGTCAGAGAATAAAGGGACCTCGTAGCCTGTGCACAAAACATTCCTCAAGTCTTCCGACTTACATTAAAACCTCCACCACATAGCCCGTAGAATAATAAAAAAGGACACCCAACTATCTAGCTCATAGCCCATTCCAAAGAAGACCCACACAAACAAATAGGCCTTCGTACTAGCCTGGAGCCTGCAACTAATAAGCCCGTAATCAAACACAAAATAATACATACCTAAGAAAGAAAAACTTAGAAAACACAAGGAAAACATTAAAAAACATCGGCATATTTATTACAGACTGTGTAGCCTCTTAATTTTCTGGGTATACATCTTGAACAGCAGGGTATTCTGCAGTTTCCCTGTGTTTTTTTGTCTGAATCTTAATATTACATTTAGAGATCAACCATGAGCATTAATGACATGGCAGAAAACATAGAAAAGAAAGTATTGAAGAAAAAAATGACTGTTGTAGAGAAGAAAAGGGATCATACTACATTTCAGGTATCAGGTCTAAGCCTGTCTGGCTACCATAATGGCCCCTGGGGTTAAACTCCGTCCAGTATAGCCCTAGACCATCCCTTACCTTATTTATAGTATGGGAGGGAAACTTAAAATGAGAGTTTGGCCAGCTCTCTCTTGAATGTACTCAAAGAGTGTTGCCAATTCCAAACTGGTTTAACCCTGGGAAAGAAGCTAAATTTGAAAGTCTGAGTGTTGGCAAGATTTTGGCAGAATTTGAGAGAATGATGGCATCTAGTTCTAGATAAAGCTGATATTGAGGTTAGTTATTTTCTCATAACCCACATATACATATATGTGGGGATGAGATATTGTAGTCACTTTGCTGTATAGGCCACACTCGAAATAACAACCATAGGGTCATTAATGTTAGCTCCATAGGAGATAACGCCATTACAGAAATGACAAATCAGTATTAACAAACGACTGATTGTCAATTCTACACCATTTTCCGTTTAACGGATTTTGCATAACTCTGCACATTTTGCACACTTGACCCGGAACTTGTGGTCACGGTCAAATGAAACAAAATTTTTGTGATGGCTGTATCTTTTGAGGGAATTACTTGGTATCTTTGCAAATTACATAGGTGGTTAGAGTTTGAACATTCTAACAAAAATTGAAAATAATTGGAGATCAACAGGTCATGGGTCAAAGCTTGGTCAAATAAGATTTTTTTATGCAAAATTCTGCACCATTTTAAACTGAAAAAGTGCAAGACTTATACCAACAATATGTTGTACCATGATTATTAACCTTGGTACATGAATTTGTGTCCTATAGAGTCTGGGGTCAAAAGGTGAAGCTATTGACCACTTTCGACCATTTTCCCCTATAGTTATGGAATGGTGAGTGTGACGTGAGCACAAATGGTGTCATGCAGTAGGGTATGATAAATGTGAACAATTTAAGAAGTTGTTTCAGTGATTAGGATCAAGAGTCAGAAGTCAAATATGTGATTTTAGGGGGTAATTATGTACTAATTTATACATTTTGGTGCCATCTTAAATTGCAAGATACTGCAAGACCTATACCAGTCCTATGTTTGTAAAATGATACTGTGGTACATGAACTTGGGTTCCGTAAACTCTGGGGTCAAAAGTTCAAATAGCTAGTGACCCCATGTGAAAAAGTTTAGAAGTTGTTTCAGTGATAAGGGTCAGAGGTCAAATATGTGATTTTAGGAGGTAATTATGTACTAATTTGTACATTTTGGTGCCAAAACCACTATGCTGTATGCCTAAGGTGATGAGATCATCAACTTCATGGATTGCTTTCTTGTTATACACATCTCTCAGTACAGTTGACATTGGAATTGCTGTACGAGGGTTGTTATAGCTCATATACAATTCCTATGTTTTTGAGAATTCAAGCGGTGTAGAAAATTGATGAATGAAAAATAACTACTTTTTGGATATACATATACCAATTAGTCTAAATGATACACTTTTTCAAAAAACCTTTTCTAAATCTTTACCTATTTGGCACCACAACAGGATAAAACTTCTCTGATTTAAATTTTGGTGGCCATCTTGCCGAGTCACCGCAAGTTTGTTTTCAACTATTCAAACCTCCACAAATAAGTTTAAGGATTTTCCACAAAACTGCAGGTTGATTTTTCGCAGACAAATTTTTTGTTCATATAATTTATATAAATAGTTTCAGTCAGTAAACTGTGTGCACAAAAAAAATTGAATAAAAAAAAATCAAGAAATGTTTTTATAGTATAGTGTTAATCTTAATTTTTTCCCTCAAACATCTAAAACGTATGACACATGCTAAAATGTAATTGCCCCGATAGCAATGTTTTAAACTTTGACCATGCTCTGGAGAGCTTGTCAATCAAATTTTATGCGATGAAATAAAGTACAGTAACTGCGTCGATAAACTTAACTAAAATCACCATAAAAATAGTTTTTGAAGACAGGGATGGGCTTCAATCATCATAAACTAGCATAGCCGACGAGAAAAAGGTAAAATGGTTTCGTTTTCATAAAGATCTTAAAACTGAGATTTTCCTCTGTTTAAGCAATGTTTAATAGGGCTTTGCAGTACCCTCTTATGGCTAGCCGTCAATAAACGGCAGCAATCGAAAATATTAAACGCGGCTGGCATCAGTACGACAGTACTACGGGCTTTACTGGTGAGAGGTTGGGTAGGATCCACAATGTTGTTGGTAATCCTGTACTGTATAAAAGCTTTATCAGTTGGGAAGTTGTAAGTCTGGAGGATGAGGATTCCCATAGGAGGTGATCCAGCATGGATGTGACACTGCTTGTATTATGGTAGTTGTTTACAACATACCTGGCACCTTTGCCCTGTACAGTTTCAACTAATTTGCTTATCTGATCTTGATGATAGGGGTTCCATATTCTACTGCAATATTCGATATATGGTCTAACTAAGGTTTTATAGGCATTAGTGTTAGTTTCTTCATTTGCAGATTTCAGATTCCGCTGAAGAAAACCTAGCAGGCTGTGAACTTTGCTGGTAACTAATGTATATATTCGACTAATATATTGCTTCCATGGCAAATCCTGCTGATTTTCAACACCAAGTTACTTGAAACAGGTGGATTTCTCAAGAATATGACCCTTAAGCTGGCAAGAAAAAGACGTGTTCCGTAGCCGAAAGCAGGTCAGCATGTTGCATATTTGGGGGTTGAAGTCCGGGTGACTTCCATCCTGCCATTGTGTTGAGGTCTTCTCTGCAGTCTGTTGGTGACTTAACTTCTCTATACAGTCATCTGCGAATAGGCATGCTTTGGATTGAAGGCCATTGGGAATGTCATTTTTAAACAGGAGAAAGAGAAGTGGCCCATGAACTGTGCCTTGGGGTACTCTACTTATTACTGAAGCCTGGCTAGATGTTGTACCATCCACTACCACCTGTTGGATGTGATCAGTCAGGAAGGCCCTGATCCATTTTGTGTGTAGACCCTTTAATCCCATAGTGATGTAGCTTCAGCAGAAGGCACTTTATCAAAGGCTTTAGAGAAATCTAAGATCATCATGTCTACCTGCTTCCTATGGTCCAATGCACTAGTGAGTTTGTGAGAGGCTGCTTCCTATGGTCCAATGCACTAGCTAGTTCATGAGAGAGAGAGAGGTTTTGTAACTTCCTTTGTCTCTGAAACCCTGTTGGCAATTGGTAAGAACTTTGAAGTGGTCCAGGTGTTTTAGGATATTGCTGACAATGATATCTTCTTGTATTTTTCTGCAAATACAGTACCGCTCACGTAGAACTACCGCATATTGTCGTATACTTACGTAAATACTACTTGTGTTTATGTTTGTATGCTACAGTATGCGTTTGTGTACGATTTTGTATACGTTTTTAATCTGAGATTATATGTGAGATTATTCGCAAGATTGTGTTCATGAATGGGGATTATAATACGTATGCAAACGTATCAGAAGTTTGTATGAATAGGGATTGTATTCAGATTACACTCATAGAAAAACGTTGATTTTGATATAAGTTTCTCAAGTTCTCCAAACTTATTGATTGTTTGTGAATTAACAGGAAATCTGTACACAATGTGAAGTTATGGTTTGGTATCAATAACGGGTAGGCCTAGGCTACATTACCCTGTATGTACAATAACCAACTAAAAGTGTTGACAAAAGCGTTCAATTCAAATTTGTTCAGTGTTAATCAACATAAGCCAAATTTCCTACACTATTTGAGGCTATTATACGTTCACAACAGCATTAAAAAAAACGGAGGATAAAACTGGCCTGACCTTATAAGATACCGTTGTACTTGAAGTCGAGTGTAACGACTATCATACCTTTGCCAATAACCCTTCCAAAACAAAACAAATAGCTGCATCCATTATCCATGAAGTTTCTCACATGAACACAACTCAACCCTGCTCAGTCTAGCATCAATGACAAACAGATTGAATCCATTATCCATGGATTTTCTCACATGAACAATACTCATGAGTTACACTGCTCTGTTCAGCATCAATACTTTAAGGCACTAACAGGCAAGAAAGAGCAGTCATGGCAACTACAGAACATGCTCACCAAGTCCATTGTCCCATGAATGCAAGACAATTAAATCTGCAGCAACAAGATAAATCAAGAAATTTATTGTGTCATGGAGTAGGGCCTACATGCTACAAAACAGATGTGCTTCCTTATGTGTTCATGTTGTTTTTTTTCTCCAAAAAATGATATTCGTTGGTTGATTACTATTTTTGCAGAAAGAAAAATATAAATGTCACAAAACATAAATATATCGCCTTGACCCTGACAAACATACACCCATAAAGGGGGAAGGCCAAGGGGCAGTGGTGTAGAGCTAATGTGTAAGCTCTTCTCTTCACCCCAAAGTTTAAAGTTATCGATCGACATGCAACTGCGTTATCTGCTCCGAAATGTGCGATTATTAGACATTTTCAAGGAAGGCTGTGCAAATAGCTAGGGGACTCAACCCTTTCCGTGCCCCTGCTTCTACACCACTGTCAAGGGGAGGAATGTTCAAGGGGTCCAAATTATGATACCAAAATAAAACACCCAAGATATAAATTTGAAAACCTGCCTGTGCATTGCATGTATCACTTTGCAAGGTTGTTGTTATGCCAAAATAAATCTAAAGTTACCAGAATCTTGCTAAAAATTAGGATAGTGTTACCTTGTAAAAGGAAGGAAATGACACACATTAAAGTCAAAACCTACATGATAAAACCCCCAAATTTAAAATAAATGGTTTTGAGAGAAAAACTTTTAAGTAATACGGAGGCCTTTAAAATCTTACAACTTATATAGATATGAACTATAATAGGATTACATCATTAGGACGGATCAGAAGTGAAAGCTTTTCTGGCACACCAAAGACTGTATTTAAAAAATTATGATAGTAGCCTCTTATATGTAATTTTCCTATATATTTTTTTTTGGGGGGAAGGGAATCCACAAACACCACATTTGACAGAAGACGAAAACTACATGTACATGTACATTGGACAAGCTCTTACCTTTAGGCTATCATCTTATCCATGTTGGGGGCGGTTGTTAGGGCGATTGTTGGGGGCAGTTGTTTGGGGCAGTTGTTGGGGGCAGTTGTTGAAGGCAGATGCTGGGGGCGGTTGTTGGGGGCGGCTGTTGGGGCGGTTGCTGTGAGCGCTTGCTGGGGGCACTTGCTGTGGGCGCTTGCTGGGGGAGCTTGCGGGGGGGCTTGCTGGGGGAATACATTTAGGAAATGGCATTTGACCTTAATGAAATTAGGTGCGGATCCACAGGGTGCACCCCCACCCCCCTCGCCCCTTTTCTCTACAGACCACATATTTCCTCTGAACTAGTATAGTCTCTTTTTGCTAAAAGTTCCCATTCTTATTAAAATTATGGTTGATATCTACATAAGCCTAGAGCTATAGTGTGAGAAGAATAATGTCTTTGGAGTTATGCATCAAACGTCATGCACAACAGAACAAAAGTTAGTCAGAACTGATGTGCGTTTCCCCCCTCCCCACCTCCACCCTTTTCTGAAATTCCAGAAAATCCTGGAAATCAATGCTTTGTAGTTTAATTGTAGGCCTACACTTGTACGCCTACAGTGTATATTGCACTTGTCAGTTGTATGACTCACCCATACTACCCCCGTAATTGTCAGTCAAAGTTGAGTCATTGACATATGAAGAGTGACTCATTGTATCATTGTACCAAATTGTCAGTCACCAGAGTGACTCTGGGGTGGGTCATTTTATTTAAGACCCATTGCCTTTGTACAGAGGTGATTGACCAAGTAAGTCGTTCCACAAAAAATATCAAGTCACCTATTTGACTGAGGGGTGCATCAATGTACATGTTTTGTCCACCCACTTTGGTGTAATGACTCCGGGAGTGTAGGGGTGAGTCACACAATTGACAAGCTATTGCATAACATGTAAAGATATCTCAAGTATAAAATTCATGCAGAAAACAAGATGTATGTGAATGTTATCTTTCTTTGTTTAACTTTAAGGGTTAGTTATATGAAACAAAATTGCAGGGCGGCGGAGCCAGGGCTTCAGCCCCCAATAATTTTAGGTGAACATATGTTATCATGTTACCGGAACTAATTAGCCCTCCCCAATATTGTTATCACATGGCATCTGACCTTATTAGCCCCCTCCCCTCCCCATTCCCTAATATTTTGAATGCTCCATTATCCCTGCAATGAGATACTGTATCTTAAGTATAACATTCATGCAGAAACATGATGTATAAACCAAATTTAGTAAATGGTATCTTTATGAAACAAAACTGTTCTTGGGGTTAAGCAACTGATAATTAATAGTAAACAAATCTCAAACATCAAAGTTCACTATATAATGTTAACATAAACGATCGCCAAATTTTGAGATGCAAAAGGAACAGGCCTACAGCATGAGTGTGCAGGTGGGGGTGTACCACAGACTAATTTTTAGCTCAACTATTCAAAGAATAGTAGAGCTATTCTACTACCCGGCCGGCAAAGTTTTTATAACATAAGTTATGATTGGTATACATTCATGTGACTTGGCATAGGGGTAGATGACATGAGTACTGATCAAATGAGCATGATTGGAAGCTTTAGGTGCATACTAATTAGCTTATTTGCATAACATTGAATATATTAGTCAGGTTAAAGTTTTGGTTAAAATGTTGGTTAAAGTTTTTGGTTAAAGTTTTCATAATTAATGAATGGTTTTCATTCATGTGACTTGGCATAGGAGTAGAGGACTCGAGTACTGTTCAAATGAGCATGATTGGGGGTTCTGTGTGCATACTAATTAGCTTAATTGCATAACAATGAAAATGTTTGTCAGGTTTAAGTTTTTGGTTAAAGTTTTCATAACTTAAGTTATGAATGGTGTACATTCATGTACTTGACATATAGGGGTACTGTTCAAGTGAGCATGATTAAGGGTTGTGTGTGCATACTAATTAGCTTATATGCATAACAAAGAAAATATTTGTATCTATGATATCTCTTGAATTAAAGTGGATGTGGGAAATTTGTTTGCACAAATGATCATATATGTCAAGAGCATTGTCTACACTTAATGGTGAGGTGAAGTGTGCATATTATTTGATTATTTGCATAACAATATACTTTCGCACAAAATGTTTAACATTCATGAGCACGTAACTTGAGTTATGAATGATGTACATTCATGTAACTTGGTACAGGGGTAGAGGACATGGGTACTGTTGCATGATTGGAGAGGTGTGTGTGCATACTAATTAACTTATTTGCATAACAATGAAAATATTGGTATCTATTATATCTCTTAAATTAAAGTTGGAGTGGGGGTTTGTTTACACAAATGATCATATACGTGAAGACTATTGTCTACACCTAATGGTGAGGTGTAATGTGCATATTAATTAGGTTATTTGCATAATAGACTTGCATAAAATATTAACCTTAGATAATAACTTGGTACTTGTTACAGGGGTAGAGGACATGGGCACTGTTCAAATGAGCATGATTTGGGGATGTGTGTGCATACTAATTAGCTTATTTGCATAACAATTAAAATATTTGTATCTATGATATCTCTTAGATTGAAGTGGGAGTGGGGAGTTTGTTTTACACAAATGATCATACTGTATATGTGAAGAGCATTGTCTAAACTCAATGGTGAGGTGTAATGTGCATATTAAGTAGGGTATTTACATAACAATATAGACTTGCATACTTGAAGATTGTAGTGCAAATGAAAATGTAAGTGCATCTTTCAAAGCTCAAGTAATTTGAAATCATCTGCCCCTGCTACCCCATTTCTGTATACTTTCCTCTATAAGCCCATTCTCTATACTATGAATAGTCAAGCATACTGTCTTTCTGGCAGTTCTAGTTTTATTAGGGCAAGAAGGCAATAATATTAGTATTAAGAAAAACAAAATTTAATAAAAATGTTCAGTACAATAAATTGTCACAATTAAGGCCTGTTAAAAAATCTAACCAATTTTACACTAACATTAAGAAAAACATACATAAGGCTGTAATCTGGTGGCGGATGGGGAGGGGGGAGGGGGGGATTCTTTCAGGCAAGAGTTTAAATTACATTCTTGAAAACAAATTGATTTATATTTTGTGCATGTGTGCGTTTATGTCCCCATTCATCCCCTTTTGGAGGACTTGACGAGTTATTGTGACCCTGTGCAAATGTCCACAGATAGTTATGAATTCGTTTTGCTTTTTTTCATTTAGTGCTTTTTGTATTCTGATACAAAAGATACATAAGGTCTTATCACCACATACTTTCCTTGAAGGGATGTGGGTGGAAATGATCATCTTGATGGTCTCTTTAAAGGACAGTTATAAAGTGTTGACATCGAAATGAATTGCCAATGCTTCAAAATTAAGGCGAAAATCAAGTAAGTTTTTGATTCCGATGCTAATAGTGTAAGGAACCTACAGTATGCAGTCATGCTGGCGTGTTTGTATGTATGTGCCTCTGTGACAGCAAGCTCGTAAGTGTGATATCTTGAGAAGGATACACTGAATTCATGTTATATGTAATACAGAGATAGCTCATGGTCCGTGGATGTGCCCTATTGTTTTTTGGTGCTTATGTCTTGCATATTAATGAGTAGGCGGGGCTTAATGTAAATATCTTAAAATGCTCATATTTTTACAACCGTATGTCTACTATCTTTCATTTTGAGTGTATTATGCTGTTAGCTAGTGTGTACAAAAATGGTACAAAAATGTTGAATCCATTAATATGCATAGTGGGCGGGGCTTAATATGATTTATCTGAAAAGAGCTTGTAAGCACGGTATCTGAAGATTGATATTTTGTTTTTATGTCATATTTGGTACATATATAGCCCATGGTCTGTAGATGTGCCCTATTGATTTTGGTGGTGATGTCATGCCTATTAATGAGTAGGCAGGGCTCAATTTTGAAATCAAGTTAAAATGCTAATATTTGAACAATTACCTCCACTTTGTTTGATATGTGGTATAAATATGATGTTAGCTGGTATGAACAACGTTTATGGTTGACCATGCGAATCATAACGTCTCCTAATGTTACACCAAAGAAAAACCAAATCTTTTGTCGTAACAATCATTTCTTACGTTGTAACAATTCCATTTCATACGTCTAAAACGGGTTGCTTAATTGGCTGTTTCCTTTAGACATAAGGATAGACATAATTTTACACGTCAAAGCTAAGTGTGATTAAAAAATTAGTTTTCACTCGTAAAATTATATCTATTTGGATGCCTAAAGGAAACAGCCAATTAGCAACCTGTTTTAGACGTATGAAAAATGGAATTGTTACGACATAAGAATCAATTTGTCTTAGGTGTAATATTAGGAAACGTTATGACCTGCATGGTCAACCATAAACGTTGAATTTCATTAGCTTGCATAGTGGGCAGGGCTAATAAGGTTTTGCTGAAAAGAGCTTGTAAACACCGTAACTCAAGGACAATACATTGGATACAGGTCATATGTGGTACACAGATAACCCATGGTCCATCTCTGTGCTCTGTTGGTGGTGATGTCATGCATATCATTGGGGTGGAGGGTGGTGGGGATTTAATGTGAAAGAAAATCTTAAAAAAGTGATAAATTCATTGCAACCATATGTCTGTTTGCATCAATCTTGCATGTTAAAACTGTTTGGGTTGGTTCGCTGTCTGGGTTGGTTCGCTGTCTGGGTTGGTTAGCTGTCTGGGTTGGTTCGCTGTCTGGGTTGGTTCGCTGTCTGGGCTGGTTCGCTGTCTGGGTTGGTTAGCTGTCTGGGTTGGTTCGCTGTCTGGGTTGGTCGCTGTCTGGGCTGGTTCGCTGTCTGGGTTGGTTAGCTGTCTGGGTTGGTTCGCTGTCTGGGTTGGTTCGCTGTCTGGGTTGGTTCGCTGTCTGGGTTGGTTCGCTGTCTGGGTTGGTTCGCGGTCTGGGTTGGTTCGCTGTCTGGGTTGGTTCGCTGTCTGGGTTGGTTCGCTGTCTGGCTTGGTTCGCTGTCTGGCTTGGTTCGCTGTCTGGGTTGGTTCGCTGTCTGGGTTGGTTCGCTGTCTGGGTTGGTTCGCTGTCTGGGTTGGTTCGCGGTCTGGGTTGGTTCGCGGTCTGGGTTGGTTCGCGGTCTGGGTTGGTTCGCGGTCTGGGTTGGTTCGCGGTCTGGGTTGGTTCGCGGTCTGGGTGGTTCGCGGTCTGGGTTGGTTCGCGGTCTGGGTTGGTTCGCGGTCTGGGTTGGTTCGCGGTCTGGGTGGTTCGCGGTCTGGGTTGGTTCGCGGGTCTGGGTTGGTTCGCGGTCTGGGTTGGTTCGCGGTCTGGGTTGGTTCGCGGTCTGGGTTGGTTCGCGGTCTGGGTTGGTTCGCGGTCTGGGTTGGTTCGCGGTCTGGGTTGGTTCGCGGTCTGGGTTGGTTCGCGGTCTGGGTTGGTTCGCGGTCTGGGCTGGTTCGCTGTCTGGGCTGGTTCGCTGTCTGGGCTGGTTCGCTGTCTGGGCTGGTTCGCTGTCTGGGCTGGTTCGCTGTCTGGGCTGGTTCGCTGTCTGGGCTGGTTCGCTGTCTGGGCTGGTTCGCTGTCTGGGCTGGTTCGCTGTCTGGGCTGGTTCGCTGTCTGGGCTGGTTCGCTGTCTGGGCTGGTTCGCTGTCTGGATTGGTTCGCTGTCTGGGTTGGTTCGCTGTCTGGGTTGGTTCGCTGTCTGGGTTGGTTCGCTGTTTGGGTTGATGAAGTGGCATCAGGATAACAAGATCGCTTATTGTAGCATAATAGTTATTGTCACAACCCAATTACACTTATGTTATCACTGGGAAATTTTTTGTTGTGTAATTAGGTTGTTTCAGATACTGAGTTTCCAACTAGAATCACACTTAAGCAAAATGTATTTTTCAAAACGCGATAGGCCTAACTTTACTTCCTTTGCACACAGCAGTCTGGTGGGATTTCACCTCTTCAGTTGGTTATCCGGAAAAATTGGTTCATTAGGTGACTTTTAACAGAAGAATTTAACTCCACAGATAGTGTGTTGCTTGCCATTTTCCAAAATGTTTGCCGCGTGTCACTTTTACATTCGGGCTTCTTTATTTTACTAAGGCCCTTGGGTTGGAAAAGTTTTAGAATGTGAACTATCTACTGTATGTGTTGTCGTAATATTAGCAAATATTTATTCAACCTTTTCCTGTTTCCTAACATTATTATCAGGTGGTAACTTTGACATCTTTAGTACAAACCTAATGATGTCGAGTGTGAAGAATTGACAGAGAAAGTGTGCCAAGAATCATCTGATTTTGGTGTTAAACAAAGGAATATATTTTCATTCTTTTTAGCTGAAGAAAACATTGAAAAGGAGTTGGAGAATTGTTTGAGTGCAAAATTGAACACACAAAAAACAGGTTATTTTAAACAGAGCTTCTGCCGAAAAACAGTGCGGAGCATCGTAACTCATTAGAATGAATCTACACGCAAATCACATAGGACTTGAATAACCTCTGACAGGCTGTAAATTAGAAACAGCAGACCAGATCTTGTCGCTAAATTGTTTTTGATATCAAAACATTATTTAATTTAAAAAAATCAATAAATCAGCTAGTAATCAAACTTGTCAACTAGTGTTCTACAAAGAGTAAAATATCAAAAGTCTTTCGTAAAATTATGAAATTTTGCTGTAAAAAGCAGAAAATGGGCAATAAATGATGCCTGTAATCAAATAGATTTAAACCCACTAATGCATCAAAACTTAAGGGTGCGACGTGATGGCCTGTGTCTTTCTTTGGGCATTTGTTTGTGACTTTACACGACAATGCTCGCGCATTTAAGTGTATATACACGCAACAGAGTGTGCTGATTCACTCGAGCATGTTCAAAAATAATGCGCACTGATACCTAACTTACGTTTCATTTCTAAAGCAGTGAACATTTAAATAGCAATGTAAGTGTAGAAAAAGGCTGATTTCTTTAGGAATTTGGCTTTGTAAACTGACATGAATAAAGTAATTGTTTTCTCAGACTATCTAAGTTGCTATCATCTTGTTGAACATTAGGTTTTGAAATTTTAAGGTGTACTTTTTTTCATAGAAGTAAATGGTGTTGGCTCCAAAAAAGCAGTGCAGTTTTTTACACATAAAAGTCCATACCAAAGTATTTTCACTAAGTAGGTCTTTGCTAGGCAGCATTCCTATGCAGTCCAATGCAAATTGAAATAGGGCTGTTTCAACAGAATTATGTTCTAATTTATTTATCTAATTTATGTTCCTCAAAAAAAGATTTCCTTAACACAAAGGTTCCAAAATTTATTTGTTGTTCAAAATATTGCTATGACGTTACTTAAATCAACCTAAAATTTATCCTAAATCTGTCTTTACAAAATATTATTTTGAAGTTGTTCAAAATTTTGCTCCATCCACCCCTACTTGCTTGTGCACCGCGTACAACATCAGAAACTGTGTATTCGAGATGAAGTCACAATAACGTGCATAAATCTGAACAACCAGTTTGCCGGTGAAAACAAAAAGCATTTGACCATTACAGCCAGTGTGAGATCGGTCACCTTTAGAGGCCTAAATCTCTATGTTTGCTTTGGTAATTTTGCAGGAAATTGTTGCAAATGCAGAGGAAATATTGTAGAAAAGATCATTTTGAAGTTTGAAATACGTGTATCGTGCATACGTAGAATAAAGCATGGTGTTCAATTGTGCACAAATCTTAGCACGTTTTTACCGACAATGAGTCTCAGATGTTCAAAATGCCCCGATGACGGAATACTCAAATATTTGTATGCACGTTTCGTGCGGGTATAGAGGGATTTCATCACATGACCCTCAATTTTGCAGGGCAGCGGCATCGTTGCGCTTCACATGGCCCAGTCACACTATGTACAACAAACATACCAGCTAACCAAGTACCAGTTCAGCGAATTTTACTAATTGCAATTTTTGGTTCACTTCCGGTTCTACTTCATATTAACTTGCGTTTTATATACTCAATGGGTATACGAAGAGTAACTTTAATGTTAACGCCAGCTGATTGTTCATTATACTCAGACACAGCTTACATACCTGATATAAAGCACTCGCTGCATATCATATGAACCGTAGGTTGAAACCCGTTGTGTCGTACAGCAGAAACCCACTTTAAACTTCCATCATAATCAGATGGAAATCGAGAAAATGTCTTCTTATTCCCACGCACACATTAGTGCAACCAACGGCACAGTAGGGCTCTGGCATAATTATCTTACAAAAAATTTAATAATCTGATTTAACAACATGCAAACGTATGTTAAAGTATAATTAAGTATACAGCAGACGACAGTATTTTCCCGACAAAATGGCGATGTAAACAAAGTCATCATGACATCAGCTGAAACACCCTAAACACTAGAGGATACATTAGTGCAACCAACGGCACAGTAGGCTTCTGGCATAATTATCTTACAAAAAAATTGATAATCTGATATAACAACATGCAAACGTATGTTAAAGTGTAATTAAGTATACAGCAGACGACAGTATTTTCCCACAAAATGGCGATGTAAACAAAGTCATCATGACATCAGCTGAAACACCCTAAACACTAGAGGATACATTAGTGCAACCAACGGCATAGTAGGGTTCTGGCATAATTATCTTACAAAAAAATAATCTGATTTAACAACATGCAAACGTATGTTAAAGTATAATTAAGTGTACAGCAGACAACAGTGTTTTCCCAACAAAATGGCGATGTAACCAAAGTCATGTGACTTCATGACATCAGCTGAAACACCCTTAAACACTAGAGGATACAAAAGCTTATCGTGGGTGTTCACGCACTGGAATTTCGGTTTGTGCTCGCGATCATAGATGGAAACATCGTTTTGGTGATAAGCTTTGTCTTCTGAATGGGCTATCATAAATTTTCTTCATGGATTACTAAAGAAGAAATCAAAGTATGCATGGTTGGACTTTAGATGAAAATGAGAAAGTTTTTATATCCCAAATTCCATTGTGCTGAATTTTTACTTTGGCGCAACATTTTGGGGCATGTGTTGTAGCCTGTTAACTTTTGCTTCAGTGTGTGGATTGTCTTTTTTAATAGGCAACAATCATGCCCAAATCCGGAATATTTATGCTATGCCGTGGTGGATCCCGACTGTATTTTCCGTATTTGCAAATATGGTTTAGATTTGTTGGTGCCCTTTGTAATTTGGCAGTCAAAAGGCTCTTTTGATCAAAATAAATCATGCACTTATGAAAGTTAGTCTGTGTGACTGAGGCCACCACATCAACACAATAACACAGAGAGGCTGTTTGGAACGGAAAAATGGACTGTTGACTCGTTGTGTAAAATTGAATGGGAAAAAGGCAGGCATGTGCAGAATTAAAAAAGGGCTCTTATTGCATGGTCTAGTCTCTCATCAAAGGCAGGGTCAAATAAAAAAAGTTAATAGAACGGGGCATTTTTCCAAGCTATTAAAAAGGGCAACACTGATTAGGCTTACCTTCCTGCCAATGACATATTTTGTGACAAAAAGGGCATATTCTCGTTATGCGTTCAGGATTTTGGGAACAAAAAAGGGCACTTTTACTAAACATTTAGGCACATTGATTACCTGGCGACACAAATTTCTTCCTGGGTAGAGTATACAGTCCAGTCTTCTAGAGTATGGTGATATTGAGTCCTCAAACTGTATTCTCGTAAATATTTTAAGATATTAAAACAGTATTATGGTAAATGTATTTTTCTGTTGTAGTCAAAAATTCAAACAGTGTTATTGTTATATAAAAATATAGCATAGATTTCAATGCAATTGAATTTTCTCTTGTTGTTTTCTTATTTCATTCTTCTGGTCTGTAGCGACTTCATTAATTTCCAAGCTCTATCATACAGAAAAAAATAGTAAGTTTTACTGTTATCTGCAAATTCCAGGAAGCTCTCAGAATGCACCAAATACAATTACATTTTTCAAAATTTTTTGGGGAGGAACCCACGGACCCCCCTCCCCCCACTTATGCGCTCACATTGGCTGTGATACAGGGCCGGGTGCCCTTATTTTTGGTAAGTGCTCTTTTTGCTTATCAAATACTGTCTGGAAACAGCCCTGGATCCGCCCCTGCTAGGTAGGCCTTAGTGAGATAAACATCTCACTCAGTAGGCACTACCTGCAAGGCGCTGCCTGCAAGGCACTGCCTGCAAGGCACTGCCTGCAAGGCATTGCCTGCAAGGCATTGCCTGCAAGGCATTGCCTGCAAGGCATTGCCTGCAAGGCATTGCCTGCAAGGCATTGCCTGCAAGGCATTGCCTGCCAGGCATTGCCTGCCAGGCATTGCCTGCCAGGCACTGCCTGCCAGGCACTGCCTGCCAAGCACTGCCTGCCAAGCACTGCCTGCCAAGCATTGCCTGCCAAGCACTGCCTGCAAAGCATTGCCACTTGCAATGCTTGCTACCTGCAATGCTTGCTACCTGCAATGCTTGCTACCTGCAATGCTTGCTACTTGCAATGCTTGCTACTTGCAATGGTTGCTGCTTGCTACTTGCAATGGTTGCTGCTTGCTACTTGCAATGCTTGCTACCTGCAATGCTTGCTACATGCAATGCTTGCTAATTGCAATGCTTGCTACTTGCAATGCTTGCTGCTTGGTACCTGCAATGCTTGCTACTTGCAATGCTTGGTACCTGCAATGCTTGCTACTTGCAATGCTTGCTACTTGCAATGCTTGCTACTTGCAATGCTTGCTACTTGCAATGCTTGCTACTTGCAACGCTTGCTACTTGCAACGCTTGCTACTTGCAACGCTTGCTGCTTGCAACGCTTGCTGCTTGCAACGCTTGCTGCTTGCAACGCTTGCTGCTTGCAACGCTTGCTGCTTGCAACGCTTGCTGCTTGCAACGCTTGCTGCTTGCAACGCTTGCTGCTTGCAACGCTTGCTGCTTGCAACGCTTGCTGCTTGCAACGCTTGCTGCTTGCAACGCTTGCTGCTTGCAAGGCTTGCTGCTTGCAAGGCTTGCTGCTTGCAACGCTTGCTGCTTGCAACGCTTGCTGCTTGCAAGGCTTGCTGCTTGCAACGCTTGCTGCTTGCAAGGCTTTGCTTACTTGCTGCTTGGTAACGCTTGCTGCTTGCAACGCTTGCTGCTTGCAACGCTTTGCTGCTTGCAACGCTTGCTGCTTGCAACGCTTTGCTGCTTGCAACGCTTTGCTGCTTGCAACGCTTGCTGCTTGCAACTTGCAACGCTTTGCTGCTTGCAACTTGCAACGCTTGCTGCTTGCAACGCTTGCTGCTTGGTAACGCTTGCTGCTTGCAACGCTTGCTGCTTGCAACGCTTGCTGCTTGCAACGCTTGCTGCTTGCAACGCTTGCTGCTTGCAACGCTTGCTGCTTGCAACGCTTGCTGCTTGCAATGCTTGCAACGCTTGCTGCTTGCAACGCTTGCTGCTTGCAACGCTTGCTGCTTGCAACGCTTGCTGCTTGCAACGCTTGCTGCTTGCAACGCTTGCTGCTTGCTGCTTGCAACGCTTGCTGCTTGGTAACGCTTGCTGCTTGCAACGCTTGCTGCTTGCAACGCTTGCTGCTTGCTGCTTGCTGCTTGCTGCTTGCAACGCTTGCTGCTTGCAACGCTTGCTGCTTGCAACGCTTGCTGCTTGCAACGCTTGCTGCTTGCAACGCTTGCTGCTTGCAACGCTTGCTGCTTGGTAACGCTTGCTGCTTGTAACGCTTGCTGCTTGCAACGCTTGCTGCTTGCAACGCTTGCTGCTTGCAACGCTTGCTGCTTGCAACGCTTGCTGCTTGCAACGCTTGCTGCTTGCAACGCTTTGCTGCTTGCAACGCTTGCTTTGCAACGCTTGCTGCTTTGCAACGCTTGCTGCTTGCAACGCTTGCTGCTTGCAACGCTTGCTGCTTGCAACGCTTGCTGCTTGCAACGCTTTGCTTGCTTGCTTGCAACGCTTGCTGCTTGCAACGCTTTGCTGCTAACGCTTGCTTGCAACGCTTTGCTGCTTGCAACGCTTGCTGCTTGCAACGCTTGCTGCTTGCAACGCTTGCTGCTTGCAACGCTTGCTGCTTGCTACTTGCAATACTTGCTACTTGCAATACTTGCTACTTGCTATACTTGCTACTTGCAATACTTGCTACTTGCTTCTTGCAATACTTGATACTTGCAATACTTGCAATACTTGCTACTTGCAATACTTGCTACTTGCAATACTTGCTACTTGCAATACTTGCTACTTGCAATACTTGCTACTTGCAATACTTGCTACTTGCAATACTTGCTACTTGCAATACTTGCTACTTGCTACTTGCAATACTTGCTACTTGCAATATTAGCGTATACCACAGTCATATGGTAGCTGACTATAGGTAGGCCTATAGTTCTAAATTTATTCACTTACGGATTAAACTTGCATTTTTTTTCAAAATGAAAACACAATGTTGACTCATTAATGTTCCGACTTATTCTCCAATGATGATTGATTCAGCATAGGCTGGTGGTGTCGCTTTGTTGAATTTTCGGTAAAAATATCTCACTGTTTTGGTCAATTTGAATGTTAATCCGCGACTGACTTGAACTTCAATCACTGTGTCACAAATATGCCTAATTGCCTTGCAGGTGTACCATTAAAACGTAAATATCCGATTGACGAACAAACTTCCAACAAAAAATTATTTTCAAAAAAGGAAAATCAAAGTTTGAAGAATTGATAGTAATAAGTGAAAATGCAATTTAATTATACAATTGGTATAACAATTTAATATAACAATTTTGTCAAACTTTGCTTAAGTGGGTATCAGACATAGGTGGTTGAAATTTGGTTCACTCACTATACATAAACTCTCTGTTAGGAGAATGATGACAAACTTACATGAAAGTTTTAAACACCCACACCCATAAGTTTTGCCCAATACATCAAAACATACAGACATAAACATAAGAAACAAAATTCAACTTACATAAAGGCTTTATGCACCTGACTCGGCGTGAGGTACACAGGTACGAAAAAGTGCCAATTTCCTGATTTTTTGTCATTTGGGAGATCTAGCCATGTATTTATTTAAAATAGGAGAGGCCCCAGCACAGAGCCTTGGGGTACCCCACAACTATAGTTCTTTAATTTTGGATTGGCACTGTACCATAAGGCCCATTGTTTCTTATTTGAATAGATAGGCCCACTATAGTCCTTTAATTTTGGATTGGCACTGTACCATAAGGCCCATTGTTTCTTATTTGAATAGATAGGCCCACTATAGTCTTTGAACCAATAATAATCTTGTTCTGTAAATAGCAAAGAAAAGGCAATTTAATGTACATGTACCATTGATGAATGCTAATTGATAGCCATGTAAATTGCCTTCCAGAGACAACTGAGTTCAACACGACAAAAGAAGCACCAGCCAGTAAAGGTCATGAACTCCATCTCCTGGGATAAGTTCAAGGATGGGTGGCCAAACCTCTTCATCAATAACGTCCAAGATATTGCTGGGCAAGATGGTAAGGAGTGAAACATTTCATCATTATATATTTTTATTTGTTAAAAGTAGTTTTAAGAAATGAGACTTGGATAAAATCTACGATTCCACCAATCAAAATTGCTGAAAAATCGGGAATTTGTGGGAAGAATGTTATTTTTTTTGGTGAGATTTCCAGAGTAAATAACAGTAGCGCCTATAAGTGGTAAATACAGTAGGTGCTCTAAAAATGTCCCCTATAAAATTTTGTGATGAAAAGTACATTAAATTACAAAAGAGGCAAGCATATAAAGATTTATTTACTACATTAGTATTGCACCTGTTGCGATTTTTTGTGGGAAGAGTTTCAACACCTTCATTCAGAACCATGGGAAATTGTACAATTAATTCCAACTCTGTGAGACTTACAGATCAGTGGACAGTCCAAAGAAACATGATTTGCTCACTCAAGATGAACGAGAACAACAATGAGAAACATCTTTAAGTTGGTAAAATTAATGATCATTTTTACTTTTCACACCTGAACAAAAGTTGCATATTATGGTTTCAGAAGAATAATTATAAAATGAGAACTTGTTATTGATTGGCATGTTTGACTGTACCCAAGATTGCCTTGGATGACTTTGCCCTAATGCTCATTTCATTGTAATAAATTGTGCAATAGTATATCTTATGTACAACGCAACAGTAGAGATATTGATTAAGATCTCTTTGTTTTATTATGTGCAGTGCAATGTCTTTATAGATCTGATGGAAACCTATTTATTCTTGTAAAACTCATGAATGTCAGTAAACAAATTTAGAAAAATCACAATTTGCCTGCATAGGAAATATTTAGCTTTATGAAAAGAGAAATCTCACAAAATGCTGAATTTATGCACTTATTGTATACAGTACTTTGAATATTCATGTCTTGCTGTAATGTAATAAAATACCATTTTTGCTTATGTATTAGAACAATTTTACATGCTTCATAGCATTTGATCACTAATGCTTTTAGTATTTTGCAGTCATTTTCCTTGGGAATTTTGAGTCACCGGAGATGGTGTTTGAGCAGCTTTCCATTCTATATTGCATGCCGAGGTGAGTTGTGTTAATTGTTGTTACAATTTGGTGATTTTCTGGCTTTTTATTAGAATTGTTATTACAGCTAAAGTCATGCTTTGTTGGTTCAGAGATGCTAAAATATATAAGATCTGGATTGAAACATTTCTCCAATTTTGAGGAAAGACTTGACAGTTTATGTGTCTGTGAGTTGCATGTTCGTCCTGGTCATTTTTGTTTCAAATTAAGCCATTTTATGTTTTCAAAGATTGTTTACTCAAATTTTGAAAACTCAGACAGTATTACTTACATCTTTCTTAGTAAATTCTCTTAAGCAATGATTTTGGAATCTGAATAGGAAATTCTTTAGGTGTTTCAAAATGACCTATTTAACAAGGTTCAAAGTTTGAAAATGCTGAAAAATTAACTGGTATCAATAGTTAAAATCAAGTTTTGTTATTTAATTTTCAGTAAGACATGTACAATGTGGGGCTGCTACTGTATATATCATAATATATCCATCCATTAGGCTGCACCCATCATGTGACCATCCTACTTATTTCATCATATACATTCAAATCTGAAGTTTACAAATTTACAAATTTGATGTTTTGCATGAACATTACATAATCCTCTTTATGTTGAACAGATACTTAGTGAGGTCCTTCAAGTTTATCTTACCATACTTCCCAACTGGCACTATGGAGAGAGTTGACACAGAAGGACAGGTAGCCACAGCCAAGGTAAGGTAGTGGAGTCTTACCACAGCTCAGGTCCAACCACGACCTTGATTTAGATGTATTTAAGATACAATTATGGGGTCATGGCAAAGTGGGTGGTCTACATATACTCCAGCAGAGACAGAAATGTAAATTTACTTTGAAAAGTGTTTGATTTTGATAGAGACACATTCAATACAAACACAGTTAGTGGAAACTGAGCAATTCTAGTTCTACTGGGAGTTTTGACCTCTGCAGAGAAAGTTTTGAAGTGGGGGGCTGAAGAAGTAAATGGCGAAAATAAAAAGTATCATTTTATATATATATATATATATATATATATATATATATATATGTCTATCTATCTATCTATCTATCTATCTATCTATCTATCTATCTATCTATCTATCTATCTATCTATCTATCTATCTATCTATCTATCTATCTATCTATCTATCTATCTATCTATCTATCTATCTATCTATCTATCTATCTATCTATCTATCTATCTATCTATCTATCTATCTATCTATCTATCTATCTATCTATCTATCTATCTATCTATCTATCTATCTATCTATCTATCTATCTATCTATCTATCTATCTATCTATCTATCTATCTATCTATACATACATACATACATACATACATACATACATACATACATACATACATACATACATACATACATACATATATATATATATATATATACTAACTCTCAATCATATTGGTAGGCATGAGCATAGGAAGGGTCACCTCTCGAGGTGGGAGGGGGGGGGGTCAATTAAGTTTCATCACTGATGTTGGTGCTAATCGAAAAATCTTTTCTTAATATTTCTGTGAATTGTTTGTCAATTTAAGGGAAGTTTTGTTTATTTTTGCTCCGACACTTTTCTCAAAATTGTCAACAATTTTAGGGTAATTCATGGGCCTCGGAGCAATATTTAAAGTAGAGGGGCACGCACGTTTGAAACAACTGATCTGAAAGAAATGCAAAATGAGTGAATTGGTAAATATTTAATCCCTTCAGTTCCTTCCTAACTTCCCCCCCCCCCCTTCCTCCCTTACCAAAAACAGAAAAAGATTATATTGCTACAATGTTTATACTGTTTAGTTGTTATGAAAAACAATACATGTGACTATGTCAGTGGCGTATAGGAAGATATTTGACATTGGGAGGGCAGATTTGATTTTTGTTCCAAAAATCCCAAAATGTATGAATATCTTATCATGGTCCAAAACCTATCATTGTATAAAGAGGGGTTGGATGGCTCGTAAAATGATTTCACAACAATTGAAGTACATTTTGTGAAAATGAAGTAAATTTTGAGAAAATGAAGTAAATTTTGTGAAAATGAAGAAAAATTTGCAAAAATTGAAGACTTCTCGAAATTTGAAAATATTTTCCCCAAATAAAATTCACGCAGGGTTTGAGTGGGGTCCAAAAACTATTTGTAAAGAGGAGGGTTCATGAAATGTTCGAATTTTGGTAGAATTTGGCAATATTTCCTGAAAATTGGAGACAATTTTCTGAAAATTAAACAATTTTCACAAAAAAAGGAAGCTAATTTCACAAAAATGAAGAAAATTTTACAAAAATTGAAGCAAATTCCATGAAAATGAAGGAAATTTTTCAAAACTTGAAGGAAATTTCCCCAAAATTAAAGATTTTAGGAAGAAAATGTCCATGGAATCCTGACTCTTCTTAATCAATTCGTTAGACCTTCATTTATTGGGTGTCCAAAATAATACAGTACTTGGCCTTCCCCCCCCCCCTAATAAAATTATAGAGGGAGGGAGGGGCTTGCCCGGTTCCTTTGTTACTTTACAGTTGTCTTTTTGGTTTAAAGTTTAAAATGACATTGTATTGAAGTAATTTAACCAAATATTTTGCCAACATTCATGTTTTCAGTTCTCGCGTCCTTCACTTCTTTTAGAACTGTAATCATGCACGCCCTAATCAGATGGGATATTTTCTTTGACTTTTTCTAAATATTAGTTTTTAGTGGACATGATCCATACTTCATATCTTTTGCAACAGTAATTGTTACAAACTTGCAGGTCATCCCTCTATTGATTTGCGAAAAAGTGGGGGGCACATGCTTTTACTCCGTGGCCCCATGCAATTGGGCAATTTCAATCAAATTTGGGGATATTTCCTTCAATTTGGGCCATTTTGTCAATTATTTGGAAAATTTCCTTCATTTTTGGGCCATTTTTCTAAATTTTGGGAAATTTTCTTCATTTTTAAACAATTTGTTTGGATTTTGAGAAATTATTTGTCAATTTTCAGGAATTTGTAGACAAGTTCGATCAAAATTTTAAATAAATATCTCTAATATTTCTTCTATTTTACCTTTAATTTTTGGGAAATTTTCTTAAATTTAGGAAATTTTCTTTAAATTTTTAGGAAATTTTGTTCATTTGTAGGCAATTTACTTCAATTTTAAAGAAAATTTTGTCAATTTTCAGGAAAATTATTGACAAATTTGACCACTGCTTTCAAATAATTTCATCAATTGTTAGCTCCCAAACAAGAAAAAGAGCAAGCTGAAATCCTCAGCCTATACTATTATTGTTATCATTATCATTATCATTATCATCATCATCATCATCATCACCACCACCACCACCACCATCATCATCATCATCATCTATTCTATTTTAGCGGTCCCTGCTCTGTTGAAACTGTTCTGTTGACAAAACTATGGTAGCATGTGTAAGGTGATAAATTACATTTCATGGCAGACTCCTAGTATAATGTTTCTTTACATTGCTGTCCAGCAATGACTAAAATTGTCCTAATTTGATCTTATTTCATTATATTTCTGAATAAGTTTAATGCATACAAAAAGTATGACCTTGAATCTATTCTTTAAAAGAGAATTTTCAGTTTAGGAGGAAATTAGTACTACTATCAGGTAAGGATATAGTACTATTTATATCAGGTAAGGATATAGTGCTATTTATATCAGGTAAGGATATAGTACTATTTATATCAGGTAAGGGTATAGTACTATTTATATCAGGTAAGGATATAGTACTATTTATATCAGGTAAGGATATAGTACTATTTATATCAGGTAAGGGTATAGTACTATTTATATCAGGTATGGATATAGTACTATTTATATCAGGTAAGGATATAGTACTATTTATATCAGGTAAGGGTATAGTACTATTTATATCAGGTAAGGATATAGTGCTATTTATATCAGGTAAGGATATAGTACTATTTATATCAGGTATGGAATATAGTACTATTTATATCAGGTGAGGATATACTGTAATACGGAACAGGGTGGAATGACATACGGAGCAGGGTGGAATGGCATACGGAACACGGTGGGTTGGCATACGGGACAGAGTGGTAATTTGGTAAGTAAATGACTGAACAAATAATAATGGATGCTTTGTAGTATTTTAATCTTCCATTGACATAGGTAAGTCATGGGTCTCTCCTTTCTTTGTGACTCAATGGTGTTTCATTGATAAAGATTGCTTTCATATGTTTTCTGAGTTACTGGGTGAGGTAGAAACCTTGAGATTTTTTTTCCTAGAATGTCTTATATAACTCACAGATATTTTGAGACTTGTTGTAAAATTTGAAAATCTAAAAAAAGGGAAAAGTAAGTGCATTCTTGAAAACTCATGTAATTTGAAATAACTTCTACTAGCCACAATTACTGGCATATACATCCCTCAGCAAGCCCATCATCTACTCTAGCTTTGAACAGTTGAACATACTGTCCTTCTGATAGTTATGATTGTTCCTTCAGATGCAGCTTTTGGTCACATTCAGTATCAAACATTGTCACACCACTTAGGATATGGTACCAAGAATGAGTAATATATTATGCAGAATCAAGTTACCCGGTATGTGGTATATTTAGTTTAATTAAAGAATTAGTAATATAATATGTTGAATCAAGTTACCCGGTATGTGGCATTAGAAATGGCTTTGCTAAAAACCACTCCAACTGGCTCTGAAGCAGAGCAAGGCCGGTCTAAATAAAAGTTACCTATTTCTTTATTTCTCAAACCACAAAACTGTGATCTGTTCAACACTCCATACAAGCTGTTCAATGAACCATATGCTTGATTTCCATCCAAACACAAAAGTTTTTATTTAAGGGAAGCAGCATCTCCCAAGGGGTATGAAATGTCCTTTGAAACAAAGGTAATCTTGTGGAATGATGCATGTAATTTGTAGTTTCAAAATTGCAGAACAAAGTTTTTAAGCAGTGTCTGCACTAATGGGTATATTTAGTTCAATTAAAGATTGAGTAATATATTATGTTGAATCAAGTTACCCAGTATGTGGTATATTTAGTTAGTATATTTAGAGTAGTTAGTGTATTTACAGTAGTTAGTATATTTACAGTAGTTAAAATATTTACAGTAGTTAGTATATTTACAGTAGGTGCAAAATATTGTCACGTGGGCACGATTGGGGCTGAATGATCAAGCCAAACAACCTATCATAGATTATTATGTACTCTCCTACACAGACACTTGCAACCTTGCTATCAGCCATTCCATCCACTGCGAGGGGGCCAGCCCAGGTGGTCATTTTTGACATTCATGCCCTTCAGGAGCGATTTTATTTCTCAGATGAAGTAATTCCAAGGTACGATACTTAGTGCTTTATATATTTTGAAATAAATTTTTACAAGTGAATCATGTAATGTGGTACTGTAATTGTATTACTGATGTGAGAAAACCATTGGTTTTGTTGAAATTGTTCTCATTTGCTTCAAAAGAATTGGCTGTAAAGTCTTTGGTAGAGTTCATTCCTCTTAAGTTCAAGTTTTTTTTTTTTTTTGTGACTGAAAATGGAACAGAATTGATCCACGTAAGGCACATTCAAAGAATTCTACAAATTATCTTTTAATTTGGGATTTCTATTGTCATTGCTTGTCTTATTCTATTTGGTGTTTTCAAGACCTCAGTCTTCACGTCAGAGCAATTGAACCTATCTGAGGTTCTTCCAAACTCAGTATATCACATTCTTTCAGTACTCCATATAACCTAAGTACAATGCTTGCTACATACTGTACAGTTGTTCCCATAGAGAACCTCAATGGCCCTGGTTAGGTTCATCAACCTCTTTAACAATGATACATGTATCTTTAGTCTTTGGATCAAAATCATGTGAATGGTTATAATATACACACTGATCTCATGGTCTACCATTCTACTTAGTCCCAGGCTATGTCTTCCTTGACCTTTCACAGTAAATAGATGATAAATACCATAATCTACTTCAACTCAAACAAAAGTTTGTAAACTACCTACCATTCAAAAGAGCAATTCCGTAGCAAGTATTGGCTCATAAGGCTGCTTGCAGGAGAAGTCATCTCTCCAAAGATGCTGCTATATTTCATTCAATGTGCTATCTTCCATGATCTTTTAATTTGTGCTAAAACTGATTACCATTGTCGTTAAATATCTGATTGTGATCAATGGAACCAGTTTCGTGTAATTGATAAACTCTCTTTTGCCAAAACTTATTATTCTTCAAATTGACAGTTTCATGGTCTGAATTTGCTTTCTTTAACAATGGAATAACACAAGTTTCTTTCAAAAGATTGGAAAAATTTCCAGTTGGGATTGACAAATTAATTTTCTTTGTTATCACTGATAGTAGTTTCTGTATACAATCCTTCAAAACTGACAAAGGCATTGGGTCTAATTTATAAGAAGTCACTGCAGAGGCTTTCATAAGTTTCAGCACCTCGTTCTGATTGACTTGGCAAAACATAGAGAACATAATTTCACTATAAAAGAAAAATAACAAATTTATTGGCAAGGTCCTTTGTTTGTCAAACGTTGGAAGAACATTGACAGCTTTGACAAAGTTTATTATTCACACGAAACAGGTTCCGTTGTTCACAATCAGATATTTCACGACAATGGTATTGTAATCAGTTTTAGCACAAATTAAAAGATCATGGTAGATAACACATTGTTGCTTGTATAATTCTTTATGAATAGTAAGACCAGATTTGCCCCACATTCATTCATGACGACGTTTCCCCTGCTTGGCTTCATGAACTTCATCTGTATACCATGGTGTGTGAGGGCGCAAAAGATAGTTCTCTCAACTTCAGGTGCATGGTTGTCAAGAATCTCCCGAACAACAAACTCATATTGTGTCGCAAGTGATCCAAGTCATTTGCAGGATTCATTAGCAGAGAAGAGTTATGGAGATCAGAATTGATTGAATCAAAGGCAATTATGTTAATGGAATGCAGTTTGCGCATGCACACTTTTATGGTTAATGGAGCTGGTGGTCTAGTAAATTGAATGAGAAACTTAACAGCCGCGTGGTCAGATGGGAGATCATAACAGTTCAAACAGCGGAAACAAAGTCACTGGTGTTATCTGAGAATAAAAGTTCCAAGGTGTGGCCAGCATTACAAGTTGGAAGGGTGACATGTTGTTTAAAGTTTGAGGTCAAGGAAAGTAGCAGTACTCTGTTGTCAGGTGCATCTGCATGTATGTTGAAATCTCCAGCAAGGAAAAATCTGCAATGACTTGAGATCAAAGATTCAATTAGAGATCCCAAATCATCATGAAACATAGCAGTTGGAAGTTTATTTTTCTTATTTGGTGGAGCTCTATATATAACTAATAGACGAAAAGATAATGACATTGATGACAAAGCAAGATCCATGTGCTCAAATGCTTTATAAACCTGAGTTTCATTCATTTGAATGTCAAGTCCATCACGCATCATCACGCACAAGGATACCAACTCCCCCACCCCAGGAATGAAGGTGGGGAGAGTGATGAAAAGCATAATCTGATAGAGTGTTAATGATATCAGCTATCATCACGAGCACCTCCTGTTAACCAAGTATCAGTAAGAGCAAGCACATCTAACTGATTACTTATGGTTAAATCACGCATTGCAGCTGATTATTTTATATGGTGAAATCATGCATTGCAGCTGATTACTTATATATGGTGAAATCACACATTGCAGCTGATTATTTATGGTGAAATCACACAGTGCAGCTGATTACTTATGGTGAAATCAGCTATTGCAGCTGACTACTTATGGTGAAATCACGCATTGCAGCTGATTATTTTATATGGTGAAATCACACATTGCAGCTGATTACTTATAAATGGTGAAATCACACATTGTAGCTGATTACTTATGGTGAAATCGCACATTGCAGTCACTTACTTATGGTAAATCAGCCATTGCAGCTGATTACTTATGGTGAAAGCACACATTGCAGCTGATTACTTATCGTGAAATCACACATTGCAGCTGATTACGTATGGTGAAATCACATATTGCAGCTGATTACTTATGGTAAAATCACACATTGCAGCTGATTACTTATGGTGAAATTAGCCATTGCAGCTGATTGCTTATGGTGATTATTGCAGCTGATTACTTATGGTAATCATTGCAGCTGATTACTTATGATTACTTTAGGTGAAATCACACATTGCAGCTGATTACTTAAAACAATCATCTTGGGTGAGAATATATATACTTTTTAGAATTATCTGGGTCATGAAACTCCTTTTATTAGAAAATTATATATATGATTGATTGCTTGTCAGCATTTGAGTAAATATTTCAAGCAATCAGAAACGTGAAATTGTTTGTATATAACTCCATGATAACTGGCCTTTAAATTGAATACACATTTAATATCTTGACCACATTATGCCTACTATTATGGCTATACATAGACTATGTATTATGCCTACTATTATGGCCATTTGTAGACCATGTATTATGCCTACTATTATGGCCATATAGACCAATTATTAGGGCCATTTATAGACCTCATATTATGCCCACTATTATGACCATACAAGTGTTGTATAAAAAAAAACATGAGGACAGGTTTAGTTTCTTCACTGCAAAGGTCAATGAACTTTTCTTCTCCTAGATTGGAGACTGCCATTCCACTACTCCTTAAAGAGATGCTGAGTTTGCCCGCAGAGATGAAATTTAATCTTAGCATAGCTTTCCCAGATGAAGGGGCTTACAAAAGATTCCACAATTTTTTTGTAGAATTTCCGACCATCATTTGCACCAAAGTCAGAGAAAACGACAAGAGGATTGTTACTGTGAAAGAAGGTATTTGGATTGTTTTTTTTTTAAATTTTATTGATAGTTTGTGACATTGCAAAACAAAACCTACTAAACCAGTGTTACTTGAGTAGAAGTAGTTGGACATGACCTAGAAGTGTTTGAATTGCCATCTTTTATACCCTTCATTAAATAAATACCCTTCCTTAAAATTTAGCAGAAAAACGCTAATGATTTTCAGTGTCTAAGATTTAGGACAGAAATTTAAAGAATAACATTACAGATTTTTTGGTGCCTTCTCTTTTGTGCACTTCAATTTTTCTATACTTTAGAAATTCTTCCAACTTTGATTAGCCATAACGCGGACACTACAGTTGTTTTTTAGGATCTTCTGGTGAACATCAAATTTCTATTTTTTCTTGAAACTGTTTGGGATTTGAAGGATTTGGGGATTTGGGATTAAATTGGAAACAACTTCAGGCTTTTAAACACTTGCTCCAGGTAGGTCCATGTCAGAGTGATGTCATCAGATCAGATTAGTATCGCATCTTTCTTGTGTGATAGAGAACCAAAGATGAGTAGAAATGATGTGCTTGCTCTATGAACGTGTTTCTGAATGCAAATTTTATCAATTCTTTTCAGGTGACCCAGAGGCTAAGCATGTGATCATTGTTGATGATTTGGTGCAGTCTGGAGAAACGTTACAAAATTGTGGCAAGGTGAGCTTAGGGTTGCCATTCATTGTTTATCCTCATTGTAAATAATGTCACACTGATTGGATGGGTGGTTTGGAAATTGTTTATGATGTCACACTGATGGGAATGGGTGGTTTGACAATTGTCAATGTCACATTAATGGGGATGGTGGTTTGGCAATTGTCAATGATGTTACACTTATAGGGATGGGTGGTTTGGCAATTGTTAATGATGTCGCACTGATGGGGATGGATGGTTTGGCAATTCTTAATGTCGCACTGATGGGTACGGGTGGTTTGGC
The DNA here is from genome assembly GCA_020152595.1 of Chiridota heheva. NCBI lineage: Eukaryota > Metazoa > Echinodermata > Holothuroidea > Apodida > Chiridotidae > Chiridota > Chiridota heheva. Next base: position 1,954,192 of record JAIGNY010001857.1, on the reverse strand, counting down.
AATTGTCAATGATGTCACACTGATGGCGATGGGTGTTTTGGCAATTGTCAATGATGTCACACTGATGGGGATCGGTGGTTTGGCAATTGTTAATTATGCCACACTGATGGGGATGGGTGGTTTGGCAATTGTCAATGATGTCACATTGATGAGGATGGGTGGTTTGGCAATTGTCAATTATGTTACACTTATAGGGATGGGTGGTTTGGCAATTGTTATAGGGGATGGGTAGTTTGGCAATTGTTTATGTCGCACTGATGGGTACGGGTGGTCTGGCAATTGTCAATGATGTCACATTGATGGGGATGTGTGGTTCGCCATTTGTCAATGATGTCATACTGATGGGGATGGGTGGTTTGTCAATTGTTAATGATGTTGCACTGATGGGGATGGGTGGTTTGGCAATTGTTAATGATATCACATTGATGGGGATTGGTGGTTTGGCAATTGTCAATAATGTCACATTGATGGGGATGGGTGGTTTGGCAATTGTCAATGATGTCATACTGATGGGGATGGGTGGTTTGGCAATTGTTAATGATGTCACATTGACGGGGATTGGCGGTTTGGCAATTGTCAATGATGTCATACTGATGGGGATGGGTGGTTTGGCAATTGTCAATAATGTCACATTGGTGGTTTGGCAATTCGGATGTCACACTGATGGGGATGGGTGGTTTGGCAATTGGCAATAATGTCACATTGATGGGGATCGGTGGTTTGGCAATTGTCACTGATGTCACACTGATGGGATGGGTGGTTTGGAAATTGTTAATGATGTCATACTGATGGGGATGGGTGGTTTGGCAATTGTTAATGATGTCGCATTGATGGGGATTGGTGGTTTGGCAATTGTCAATGATGTCACACTGATGGGAATGGGTGGTTTGGCAATTGTCAATACAATAATGTCACATTGATGGGGATTGGTGGTTTGGCAATTGTCAATGATGTCACACTGATGGGGATGGGTGGTTTGGCAATTGGCAATGATGTCACACTGATAGGAATGAGTGGTTTGGCAATTGTCAATGATGTCACATTGATAGGGATGGGTGGTTTGGCAGTTGTCAGTGATGTCACACTGATATGGATGGGTGGTTTGGCCTTTGTTAATGATGTCACACTGATGGGGATGGGTGGTTTGGCAATTGTCAATGATGTCACATTGATGGAGATGGGTGATTTGGCAATTGTTAATGATGTCACACTGATGGGGATGGATTGTTTAGAAAGTTTCATGACCAGTTCTAGATCATTTGTAAGTAACTTGGAATTGACACATCTATGTGGGTACTAGTACCGCAAATATAATACTTTTGTATCACAGCACATATTTCTTTTTGTACAGAACAATTAGTCTCTAATCAATATTAGAATGTGTAATACCAGTTGTTCTCCCTCAACTGCTGTAATCTATTGTATATACACAGCATTGTATATAGACAGCATTGTATATAGACAGCATTGTATATAGACAGCATTGTATATGCACAGCATTGTATATGCCCAGCATTGTATATGCCCAGCATTGTATATGCACAGCATTGTACATGCACAGCATTGTACATGCACAGCATTGTACATGCACAGCATTGTACATGCACAGCATTGTACATGCACAGCATTGTACATGCACAGCATTGTACATGCACAGCATTGCACACGCACAGCATTGCACACGCACAGCATTGCACACGCACAGCATTGCACACGCACAGCATTGCACACGCACAGCATTGCACACGCACAGCATTGCACATGCACAGCATTGCACACGCACAGCATTGCACACGCACAGCATTGCACACGCACAGCATTGCACACGCACAGCATTGCACACGCACAGCATTGCACACGCACAGCATTGCACACGCACAGCATTGCACACGCACAGCATTGCACACGCAACGCATTGCACACGCAACGCATTGCACACGCAACGCATTGCACACGCAACGCATTGCACACGCAACGCATTGCACACGCAACGCATTGCACACGCAACGCATTGCACACGCAACGCATTGCACACGCAACGCATTGCACACGCAACGCATTGCACACGCAACGCATTGCACACACACTGTATTGCACATGCAACACATGGCACACGCATCGCACACGCACAGCATCGCACAGCATCGTACAAGCACAGCATCGTACACGCACAGCATCGCACACGCACAGCATCGCACACGCACAGCATCGCACACACACAGCATCGCACTTACACAGCATCGCACTTACACAGCATAGCACTTACACAGCATTGCACATACACAGCATTGTATATACATAAAATAATCTGCTTTGTTTTGGTTCTTCCTTTTTTGTAGGTTCTTTTAGCAAAGAAAGCCGCATCAGTCAGTGCTTTTGTCACCCATCCTGTTTTCCCTCAAAATTCGTGGAAGAAATTTGCAACAGAGAATCTGAAAAAAGACGACCCATCTTTCAGATACTTCTGGATCACTGATTCAATACCCCATGCTGCAGAGATTGCTAGATATCCCCCATTCAATCTTCTGTCACTCTGTGATGTCATTTCAGATGCTCTGCTGGGTTATGATCTACTGCAGTAAATCAACCACCTGTTTAAATAACAGTCTGTGCCTGTGTAGTTTTGTTTAATTTTATCTATGAGGACTAAAACCTGAAACTCCCAGCTCTTCAAGGACAAAAACAACAACCAAGGTCAAGAAGATCCACAAAGAAAACACAAAGCAAACAGACTATGAGGACACATATTGCACTATATACATGATCTTCAAGGACATTGTATTGATTTGTTAGCATGAATCCCATCTTGAGATCAAAATATGCGTTCACGAATTAAAAACATGAAGAATCTTTAGTGAACGATTGTTAGTATGTTTAGTTGCTGTAAGTCTGTCCTCACATGGTATGGTGACGAGCACGAGCAGACTGTCCCTGTGTGAAGCTTACAACCTATTTTGTGTGAGCATTAAAATTGTTATTATAGAAAATCATCTGAAATACATGTACACTGAAGTGTTTGGAGCTTTGTGGACACTAATGTAAGTGTTGTTCCAAAATTGGCACAAGGTTTGAATTGCTTCTATGTGTAGGAGTACATGAAAATTGGCACAAGGTTTGAATTGCTTCGAGTGCTTCTATGTGTAGGAGTACGTCTATGTGTAGGAGTGCTTCTATTTGTAGGAGTGCTTCTATGTGTAGGAGTGCTTCTATGTGTAGCAGTGCTTCTATGTGTAGGAGTGCTTCTATGTTTAGGAGTGCTTCTATGTGTAGGAGTGCTTCTATGTGTAGGAGTGCTTCTATGTGTAGCAGTGCTTCTATGTGTAGGAGTGCTTCTATGTGCAGCGTACAGTTTTTCTGTGCAGCATACAGTTTTTCTGTGCAGCGAACAGTTTTTCTGTGCAGCATACAGTTTTTCTGTGCAGCGTACAGTTTTTCTGTGCAGCGTACAGTTTTTCTGTGCAGCGTACAGTTTTTCTGTGTAGCGTACAGTTTTTCTGTGCAGAGTACAGTTTTTCTGTGCAGCGTACAGTTTTTCTGTGCAGCGTACAGTTTTTCTGTGCAGCGAACAGTTTTTCTGTGCAGCATACAGTTTTTCTGTGCAGTGAACAGTTTTTCTGTGCAGCGTACAGTTTTTCTGTGCAGCGTACAGTTTTTCTGTGTAGCGTACAGTTTTTCTGTGCAGAGTACAGTTTTTCTGTGCAGAGTACAATTTTTCTGTGCAGCGTACAGTTTTTCTGTGCAGCGTACAGTTTTTCTGTGCAGCGTACAGTTTTTCTGTGTAGCGTACAGTTTTTCTGTGCAGAGTACAGTTTTTCTGTGCAGAGTACAATTTTTCTGTGCAGCGTACAGTTTTTCTGTGCAGCGTACAGTTTTTCTGTGCAGCTTACAGGTTTTCTGTGCAGCGTACAGTTTTTCTGTGCAGGGTACAATTTTTCTATGCAGCGTACAGATTTTCTGTGCACCGCACAGTTTTCTTGTGCAGTGAACAGTTTTTCTGTGCAGCGTACAATTTTTCTGTGCAGCGTACAGTTTTTCTGTGCAGCATACAGCTGTGCTGTGCAGCGCACAGCTGTGTTGTGCAGCGCAGCTGTGCTATGCAGCGCACAGCTGTACAGAGTGACGTTTTAACTCAGAACTTGGAATGTTTTCATGATAAAACATGTCCATCACACATGACAGAAATATTGACATTTTATTCCTATTAGGAACATTCAAGCTCAATGATGCAGTGACATTACACCACCATATTCCTCAAAATTTATGTGAGTTCTATTAAAACATTTTGTCTGTTTTTTTGTTAAAAACGAATGCTAGTAAACAGATGGTCATATAAAGTGTATTATAATCAATTTCAGTGATTGAAAAAAAATGTTTCCACTAATTGAGTAAGAAGTAATTTACTTCACACAAAACAGTCAAACGCACTAGTGGAATTTTTCAAATGGAACATAATTTCAAAGTTTTGTGTTTTACTTTAATCTTTTATGTGAAATGCACACCTTGGTGGAATATTTCTTTAAATTACATAGTTTGCTACCATTTCTGCCAACACCATGGTAAAATGATAACTTATGACAAACGTTTGATGAAATTTTTGAGAATGTAGATAAAAGCAGTAGAGTTTGCACACTTGATGAAGTATTTGTGGTATGTATGGGGGAGGATCAGGGGGTCAAACATGCATGTGATTGTTGATGTAAAGCATGACATGGTAATTATTGTTAGTTACAGGTTTGAGAGGGAGGGTGCCAGCAGCCTGTGGTAGCTTCCAGTGTAATGAATGACATCACATCGGCAAATCCAGGTCCAGCAGTTCTGTTTTGAATATAGTTTTTTGTTAAGATGGACTAAACAAAACCTTATGCAGGGTCCCCAATGGTTGGGATGTGGTCTCCATAATTTGTCATATTTTTTAAAGCATTCATGTTTGTACATTCTACAAGAAAGCCTTCAGCTCTTGCCCACAGATGACTTTAATTTAAAAAAAATAACATATTAATCTAGAGTAAAACAATCTGAAAAAAATCTCAAAAACTAACCTTCTGTATTAGTGTGATTAAAGCAAACTACTCAGAAAAGAAATTTGTTTCCTAATGAAGAACATATTAATATGTGCACCTTTTCCAAAACCTCATAGTTTGTATACATTTATAAGCAGGTTTCATGAACTGACCTTCATGACCAACACACATGTTTGTATTCTATAATTGGTGATGTATTATACTTGGTGCATGGCAGTGGGGGATAGGGTGGGTAATGAATGATTCAATTTGTATGCTAGTGAAGTAGATGAGAAGAGAAGATTCTTATTTTGCAAACATCTATCATAATGTGATTTGAAGTATTAAGGTCCTCCACAGATGGTCACACTGTGATAACCTTTTGTATCATTTGTTTTCATGTCAGTCCAGTGCAATAAAATTTGAAAAGTATTTTATTCTTAAATCTCACTTGTAATTTATTCAATTTGTGACTGTTGTATTGGTCTTGTACAACTGTTTTTTCTTAAGAGATTTGAGGGGCAGATGTTGTGGAGAGATTGAGTGGGGATTGGGGTGTTATGGAGAGATGAGGGGTGTTTATGAGGAGATTGAGGCATGTTATGGAGATTAAGGCATGTTATGGGGATTGAGGCCTGTTATGGAGATTGAGGCATATTTATGAGAAGATTGAGGCATGTTATGCAGATTGAGGCATGTTATGGAGATTAGGGAATGTTTATGAGGAGATTAAAGCTGTTTATAAGAAGATTGAGGCATGTTTATCAGGAGATTGAGGCTGTTTATGAGGAGATTGAGGCTGTTTATGAGGAGATTGAGGCATATTATGGAGATTAAGGCATGTTTATTAGAAGATTGAGGCTGTTTATGAGGAGATTGGGGCTGTTTATGAGGAGATTGAGGTTGTTTATGAGAAGATTAAGGCATATTAGGAAGATTGAGGCATGTTATGGAGATTGAGGCATGTTTATGAGGAGATTGAGGTTGTTTATGAGGAAATTGAGGCTGTTTATGAGGAGATTAAGGCATGTTATGGAGATTAAGGCATGTTATGGAGATTAAGGTGGTTATGAGAGATTAAGGCTGTTTATGAGAAGATTGAGGCATGTTATGGAGATTGAGGCATGTTATGGAGATTGAGGCATGTTTATGAGGAGATTGAGACTGTTTATGAGGAGATTGAGGCATGTTATGGAGATTGAGGCATGTTGTGGAGATTGAGGCATGTTTATTGAGGCATGTTTATGAGGAGATTGAGGCTGTTTATGAGGAGATTGAGGCATGTTTATGAGGAGATTGAGGCATGTTATGGAGATTGAGGCATGTTTATGAGGAGATTGAGGCATGTTTAGGAGGCGATTGAGGCTGTTTATGAGGCGATTGAGGCTGTTTATCAGCAGATTGAGGCATGTTTATCAGCAGATTGAGGCATGTTTATCAGCAGATTAAGGCATGTTTGTCAGCAGATTGAGGCATGTGTATCAGCAGATTGAGGCATGTTTATCAGCAGATTGTTTTTATGAAGAGATTGTGTTGTATTTATGAAGAGATTGAGAGGTGTTTATGGAGAGGTTGGTGCTTGGGAGCTGTTTGTGGAGAGATGAGAGGTGGTTATGGAAAGATTGGTGGCAGGCAGGGCCATAATTTCCTTGGGACGGGGACATGTTACCCACTTTTCCATAAAATTTAAAATTAATCAGTAGACCCTACATTTTGGGGAATAATTGCCCTCTCCCCCTTTTGAATAAGAAGCCATGTCCCTCCCCCTTCCACTTTTCGGATAAAATTCCCCCTCCCCTTCCTTCCACTGTTCGAATGAGAATTTTGGCCCTGGTGTCAAGAGAGGTAGGAGGTGTTTATGGAGAGATTGGTGCTTGGAAGGGTTTTTTATGAGGGGTGTTAACGAGGAGATTAAGTGGTGTTTATTGTAGGATATTGGCGCGTGCTAATGAAGGATTCGAGTTGTGCTTGTGAGGATATTGAAGGGTGGTAATGGATGGGTCTTTGTAAGGACATTGTTTTTGTCGAGGCTGCTAAGAGAGTTTGGTTGTTCTGGAACCTTGAGTCATATGATGATGTGTAGCCCAAAAATGCATTCGTTTGAAAGCCCTTATATCATACTGTGTTTTGCTGGGAAAGTTCAAGTACTGCATAAAAGTAATTAACTAACATATAAAACGATGAGACTATATGGAAATAGAAGAGAGGGAGGTAGAGCCAACCAACCATTTACTGTCACTGTCCGAAGGACATGCATGAAGGCTACAAGAAATCATAGCTACTGATATAGGATTTATCAGTATTCATCTGTGCAACATTTCAAACCCTGACTTATGTTTCTCTCTCAACTAAGCTTCCCAGGGTTTATGTTTAAAAGACGCATTTGATTCAGGTTTGCATAAGTGTATTTTACTTTAATTGAATGATTTCGCTCCCTACTCCCGTCTTGTAAATGCGGTTATAATTTTTGTTTTTGATCTTATCAGAAAAAGTTGCTCTTTTGTCATTCACTTGCAGCCATTTTGAATCTTGAGATGGCTGTCTGAAAATGGATGTAGCCACATATCAAGATCTTCCTAATAGACAATAGACTCTCTCTCCCCCTCCCCCTTCCCCCTCCTTTATTCTTCAGGAGGATTTTGCCTTCCCAGTTGGAATAAATACGGGTGTTGAAATGATAAACTTCAGCCACAAGTAGATGGTGTGTGTCAACGAGTAATGAAAGGGCGCTGGGGCCCATTTTACAAGAGTTTCAAAATTGGCTCCAGGATTCCTTCTCAGTGGCTTCCACTATTGGGGCTGTCCCTCTTGTTGTCGAAGCTCCTTCAATATCCGATAATATCATGGATAACTTTCCCACAATTTCAAAATCACTTCATAATATATATAATAAATTTGTTACAATGCAGCAAAAATGAAATATTCTAACGAATTGTCCCATGCAAGCATGGGGGACTGTTACAAAAATTCCAGATCTGGTCCAGATATGAATTCCAGATCTGGCCCAGATATAAATTCCAGATCTGGGATTTATAACAAATACAGATCTGGCCAGATAAAGAATTGGGCAGATATAAATTCAAATTTGATCTGGCCAGATCAAAATTGATTACTCTGGCTCAGATCAAACTTGATTGATCTGGCTCAGATTAAACTGTTAAACTTGATTGATCTGGCTCGGATCAAATTTAACCTGGAATTTCGAGATCAAATTTGATCTGAGCCAGATCAAGTTTAAATTTATATCTGGCTCAAATCTGGGTTTGATATAAATCCCAGATCTGGGATTTATATCTGGGCCAAATATAACTTCCAGTCTGGGTTGATATAATTCCCAGATCTGGAAATAAAATCTGCCACAAATTTGGAATTTTCATAACTATCAGAGCCCTTCACTAATATGTGGTCTTGGTGAGCCAGCTCTAAATTATATGGAAAACTTTCATTTGTACAAAGTGTGTAGTCATAAATGAATGAGACCCTTAAGAGTACTTAATAAAGATTGAGCGTGAGCTTTATTTTCTACCGTGTAGTTTCATTACGAGAACAAAAATTCTCTGAAAATTCAAAACAAATGTTACAAACAAAATGTTTAAGGGATTAAGTACATACACTAGACTGATCGTATGAATTTGAAAAATATTAATGCAGTTACCAATCTCTATTTCTGCATTGACATTTATTGGTGTCAATTATTGTGACTCCGCCCATCACATTTTTGATACTTTATTGGTAGATGCTTAAGGAAGCACTTTAGTCAATACAGAGCCACACAAAAGGAATGAATCTTCTGCATGCTGATCTCAAATTGTATCCACTTCTTTATTTTGAAATTACTTTTTCATTATTACTACAAATTTACATATATGTAAGTTTCCCTTAAATGTAGCATTAAGTCAAGGTCATATCTGGCCAAATCAAACTTTATTTGTATATCAAATGTAGCATTAAATCCACATTACATCTGACTTTATCTAGCCTGATCAAACTTTATTTGTATATCAAATTGACTTTAATCAAGTTAATATCTGGCTTGATGTGTCCAGATCAAACTTTATTAGTGTATCAAATGTAGTATTAAATCCATATTATATCTGGCCAGATCAACATTGATTTGTATATGAAATTGACTTTAATCAAAGTTATATCTGTCTTGATCTGGCCAGATCAAGTTTATTTGTATATTAAATGTAGTATTAAATCCACATTATATCTGGCTTTATCTGGCCAGATCAAACTGTATTTGTATATCAAATGTAGCATTAAATCCAAATTATATCTGGTCAGATCAAACTTTATTTGTATATCAATAGTAGCATTACATCCACATTATATCTGGCTTGATCTGGCTAGATCAAACTGTATTCATATATCAACTTGACTTTAATCAAAGTTATATCTGGCTTTATTTGGTCAGATCAAACTTTATTTGTATATCAATGTAGTATTAAATCCACTTTTTATCTGGCTTTATCTGGCAGATCCAACTTGATTTGTTTATCAAGCTCTCTTTATATCAAGTTTATATCTAGCCAGATCAAACTTTATTTACCCAGACATGATAAACTTTATTAAAGCCAGATCTGGAGTTTTTGTAAGGAGAACCACGTACGCAAAAGGGCCAGGAGGCCAAGGGGACAGGAGGTGCCCTTTGAAAAGTTTAGATTGCTTCAAATTAGTGTTTTAAATCTAGGGCTTCAGGCAGTGGCGTAAGGGGCAGCCGCCCAAGGCCCTGGCCCTACAAGGGAGCCCGTAAAAAAATATACCATTATACCTGCAGGGCCCCATTCTCCCTCAGACCGTAGGGCCCTATATAGCTACGCCACTGGCTTCAGGCGACCCTTGGTTGTGGAGGGGCGAAGCCTTGGAAGCCCCACGTTTCTCATGATTTTGATTGCTGAAAATTGGGTCAAATCTTGGGGCGAAGCCGCCGAAAGTCATGCGCTTCTCGTGACTTTGGTAGCAAAAAATTGCTTATAGTTGTTCAAAATCTAGGGACGAAGCCCTGGTAGGAACACTGGGTGAAGCCCATGGAAGTCATACGCTCAGACTTCTCTTGATTTTGACTGCCGAAAATTGCTTTAAAATTGTGCCAAATATAGGGGCGATGTATCATGTTGGTAGATGATGTAAGCAGAAATTGCTAACTGATTATTGTGTCAAATCCAAATCAATGTCTTGGTAGGCGCCCAGCGTTGAAGCCTAGCGTTTTTGGCGTGAAAGTAGAAAATTACTTTAAATTGTGCAGTCAATTCCAGTTATTTTGGTAGGAATGTTCAAATATAGGATCTCATTGACAGATTGACTACCGTGTGTGTCTTTAATTAAGATCCAGGGAAATTTTTTATAATGGTTGATGTAAGAATAAAGCTTTGGAATAAAACATTTGCAACGTTTGTTTTGTAAATGATATACAAATTGCAGAAGTTGACAATAAAAAGTATATAAAAATATATTGTAAGTACAAGCTACCCAAACTTCTCAATACTTAGTGGGCCACTTTTAATTTGCCCGAGAACATTAAACAACGGTGACCATCAATTTCCACTGATTGCATGGCTGACTCATTGAAGACTTGAGTGTGAATTATTACTGAATTTGGATCTGCAGACTTGATTTTAAATCTTTTTTATTATATAGTGGTATACCGAATTCAATTGATTTTATGCAAGTAAGAAAATGATGAAAAACCTTTACCCCTTGTTTGCTTTTCACATTGTTTGGGACATGAATCTCCTTTATTGAATATTCCGAATCATGCAATACAGTTGACTAATCGTGATGTATATATTTCCAATTTCCAGATTTATGATATATAAATTATAGATCTTGGTATAAAAATTACCCGAATTTTTGTCATAAATATTTTGATCTGAAATTAACAACTTTTCGTGACGGCAAATTCAAAAGAAAAGAAAAAACGTTCACCAGTAATTTTCTGACTGCATGATAACAAGTTTATAAATTTTCTGGTGTAGTTGGGGAGGGGGACATCATTGCCCCTAAAGTTATAATTCTGTCGTACCATACATGCTTTCAAAATATATCAGTCGAAAAATCACCCCTTAAAATCTGTGCCCCCTTTCCCCCTTCCCAACCCCACTTTCCCTCCCCTATCCCAGATTCAAACATCTTTCGCCACCCCTGACATGGAACTACATACTTTTTCCTTGTTCAGATCCTCATACTACAAAAAGTGAACTCACTGGATTTTCTGCCCCCTTCTTCCTTGCCTGAATTCCTCCGACACCTGAATTGATATGGATTTTTTTTTTTTTTATGACCTTCGAATTTAATTTTTGACACTATAAACGAATGATGATTTGCCGTATATGGTCACAAAGCCTTCGAGAAGACCATATAAAATATGTGGATTTTTTTTTTTTTGACCTTCGAATTTAATTTTTGACACTATAAACGAATGATGATTTGCCGTATATGGTCACAAAGCCTTCGAGAAGACCATATAAGGTATGTGCTTCATCGATGTAAACAAACATTGCGCAATTGATGTGACCTCATATGCACAGAACAGAGTTAGCCAGGGGCTGGAAGATGAAATCATAAATTTCATGGTAAGGAGTAGTTATTATCACAACCAACGTTCACGTATGTTAATCGTTATCACTGGGACATTTGTTCCGTCAAGCCGTAAATTAGAAACAACAACAATCAGTGAACGTCGGCCAACCAGTAAGAAAGAAGAGGGAAAAAACAGATCAGTGGGGAAGTAAAAGGCCTGAAACCGGGTAGGCCTAGGCTACATGACGAAAAATTAGGTAAGGAGAAAGGTATTATTTATTCATCAAGTTCCTACTAGGCCTAGCCTAGTGCAGTATCAGTTTTGAGCGAGTGCCAAACTTGAGTAGATCTGGGGCACCCGCGTTACACAGCAGTGCACTGGCAGATGCATGCTTATTTCATGTTTAACTAGCCTAGTGCCAGTACGGTCACCGTGCATAAATTGTTCAAACCATCGATATATTATTTACATCGATATACTATTTACATCGATATACTATTTACAGAAGGTCATATGAGGCCATAGGGTATGCTTGCCTCACTAGTCTGCGAAAGGATTGTCCTAATTCCAACAAACTGTCATCTTTTTGTCTCTTGTGTATTTCTAATCTGAAGCCTGAAAATGTTGTGTTGTAGGCCTATCTCCATGTCCAGACGCACATGTAGACACGTGTCAGTAGTAGTACTAGTAGTAGGTACTATTATTATTACAGTATGCTACTTAAAAGTGCAAATACTATCAAACATATTTAAATACACTGTACATAAAATAAAAGTAATATGAAAGTATTGAAAGTGTTAAATTTAAATACATAAAGAACTAAGGAGTCGTAAACGATTTAAAATGGTTTAAACGATAGAAATTTTTTCATTATTATAATCAATGACAATTATGCAGTACTCCCGGTAGTACCATTGGACTGATGCCAGCCATCTTAGTATGGCTACCATAGTGATGGCTGGCCGTATGGCAAATATCCCAATGTCAACTATACTGAAAGAATAACTAACAATTATGTACAGTCGCCTAGGCCATATCACAGGTGTTCCTAGCGTTATGGCAACCTATTCATATTGTGTATTTGTAGTGTTTAGGATCTTTGGAAGTTGCATGTCATATCGGCCTACCCAACTTAATAGTTTGGGTAGTGATAAAGTGCTTAGCATAAGCCGCAATATGGTAGCCTCCATGGAATGTGGGGAGGGTGGGGAGGTTACTCATGTAAAAGTTAATGGAGATCCATATATATCGGAAACCACAATTTTTGCAAATGTTCTCCGAAATCCGCTTTAAAACCTCCCCCGAATTGTAATTCCTTAAAATGCTACTGAAAATATAATTATTATCAATATTTACCATGAATACTCACACACGAAAGCCATACAGCCTTCTAGAAAACCTTGAAAAGAAACAAGTTTTCATGTTGTGATGTGCTCGTAACAAATTCTAGTTGGCAATGAATATTGTAACTTCTGGGTTTATAGAATAATTTTGGTCGTTTCATCTGAAGTTCTGATTGCGCGATTATATTTTAACATTAGACCAGTGAACAACAACACTGATTGATCTTTATGTTATCTTATGAATATTCATATTTTTTTTTTTGGTGGAAAGATGGCCGACAATACCTGCAGTAACCCGCTTGTTTTCCATTCGATTTCTATCTATGGGTAATTTTTTCGAAGAAAAATAATAAATGAATTCTTGAATGATAAAGAAGGAAATTATCAACTCTAAAAGGCATGTACCTTCGTAGTTCGTAGAAAAAATCTTTGGTAAGTTCATGTACCATGGGATTTTTCCCATTGAGCCTAATGTTACATTATCGATACGTTTCATGAGTGACCCACCTCTCCCCCTCCCCTTTCCCTCACAAAGGCTATCGTATTGTAGCCTATTGGTTGTAATACTGCAGGAGCTGAGCATAGCTCAAGATTCCTCCAGCTTTAAAGGTGTTGATATCCTTCAGTGTTATCAATACATCATTGAGATTTGCTTGATTACTTGAAGTACTTGGGAGTGTAATTATCTCTAAAATATCATTTCGTAGTAAAAATTTTTATTTATCTGGCCAGTTTTTGGTTCCGATGCGATAGCATCAGGAACCTATGTAGTCATGATGACGTGTGTGTGTATTGTGTTTGTGACGTCCAGCTCGTAAACACGATATCTCAAGAATGGTACAGTGGATTCTCTGTATGTGGTATACAGTACATACAGCCCATGGTCCGTAGATGTGCCTTATTGTTTTTGGTGGTGATGTCACGCATATGAATGAGTAGGTGGGGGCTTTATGTGAAAATCTTGAAATGCCCTTATTAAATTGACACCATACACAGCTAGAGGTTTTGAGCAAATGATACCATAACTCAATTTTTTTTCATTCTGAAAAAACATGCATATATTTTTATAACAAAGATTCATCAACTAGATTTTTCCTGAAAACAGGAATTTTTGCCAAAAATCTACAACAACCTGTAAGACCGTTAATTTGAACAAAACAGAAGCTTTAGAAAGTATGGTAACTCGAAACAGACTCACCTTGTTAATGAAGTAAATTTATTGGAGTAAATATAGAATGCAGGTTCACTCTCGATAAATACCCCTTGACTCGTGTACTTCCGATGTGAATGGTTTAATCTTACAAATTATTAAAGAATCATAAGTGTAATCATATGGCTACAATACAGTATCCCCGGCTATCCCTGGCTGGGCAGCGAATTTGCGAGGATTGTAAGCCTAAATATCGTAATTAAAAAAATTATGCATTCATTTTGAAAGAACTTTTACACACTGTATTTTAAGTCAAATTTATGGCATATTTCTGGCTGAGCTGCACGGTTATGGAAATTGTAGACCTACTAATCTTAAAAAAAGAACAATGCATATTCATGTCTGATGATAATAGTGTCAATGGAGAGTGACTTTGCTGCCGGCAGCCAGGTCTATACTTTAAAGTGAACCTGCATTCTATAGTTGTACCAATTTATTACTCGCAGATATGTACATTCAACAGCTACAGTACATGTATGTATGGCATTAAAAGTTGCCATAGACACTGAATTAACTTTCCTGGTTCCTGATAGGCTATTGCCACATTACGTTGATGATTTGTTTTGACAAGCTACATTACTATCAATTACAAAAAAACTTAGCAGAGAATTTGATGTAGATTGATGACAAAATACTTTGTGTTTCAGAAATTACATTTATCATAAATCTTTTTGTGTGGATTTATCGAAAGTAAACTTTCACACTCATGAGATTTCCATCATCCATGTGAATAGAGAATTTTCAATGTGAGTTATTTTGTTACAAAAAATGCCTTCTCATCTCAGGTCGATGTTGACCTGTGGCTATGTACATTTACCAGTATACATTGACACGAGTGTATAGGCCGAGGTACAGTATCTAAGACCTCTGACTGTGTGCTTGGGCTTAATAACAAAAAATGCAAACTGCAAAAATTGAATAAAGATGGATGACTGTAAGAGAACTAGGTATATTGTATGATTTCTGATCAGCTCAGCTACAGAGATTACACTTTTGGGGACAAAACCCTTTTTTTTTTATCATGTACATGAATGTTAAATGAAAATACGTTCTTTTTTCACAGAATTTTTTCCAAAGATGGGTCTGGTCACAACATTTGTAAGCATCCTAGACCTCAGAGTTCTATTACTTATGGTGGTAATAGTCTGGCTTCTCTCAATATGGATGAAACGACCCAATTTGCCTCCAGGACCATGGTCTTTTCCACTTGTTGGCAACATTCCATATTTTGTAAGATGTAAAATGGAATTTCCTGATGCGCTTGTGGCATTATCCAAGACTTATGGTAGTGTGTTTACAGTAATGCTTGGATCACAACGAACAGTGGTTCTGACAGATTTCAAGTCCATTTATGAAGCAATGCATCACCCTGATTTCCAGGACCGGCCACATCAGGAACAGTTTAAAAAGGAATTCTTCAAACTGATCGGTGTTCCAGTTCCATATGGTAAGAATCCTACAGTTCCATTGCATACTAGTGACTAGCATGTTATTAGAACACCTATTATCAGCTTCACTCCACAAAGTTTGCTGATTTTAGGTATAGGTATACCCACTGGATGATAAAATTGTATGCTGAAGCAAAAGTCAATTTGATTTAACTCATGTTAAAAGATTTAGTGCCCTCAGACATTTAGGGCACTTAATTTTTCAGTGTCATAATGAACAACAACAGACTCTTGTACTTCAATATGTCTAATCTCACATTGATATGGAAATCTAATTTACTTGCAACATGTCAAAAATCATTTTGACTCACCATGTAGTTTTGACTCCATTGACAGTATTTGTAAATAGTGACTCTGCACAGATTGTATGGAGAGCAGATACACAGTACTGTGGTTAAAATGATTGGTAGTTTTTATTGCATTTACAAAGTAAGCAATTCTTTATATTTTTTTCCCAAATTTCAAATATCAAAGATTTCAAATTGCATTCTACTGCTAGATCTGTTTCAAGTTGTAATGATATCCAATATCCTGTTCACTGAGAGGATTTCTCTTTGCATGCTTTTTTTCCAATTTGGGAGGTATAATTGGGAAAATATTAATATCAAATTGGTAAAACTGAAGAACCTGAAAAACTGAAGAACGAAAAAATATCAAAACATTCCCGAAAATCGAAGGAAATTCCTAAAATATTGAAAGGAAATGTCCTTAAAATTAAAAAAAAAAACTCCTGAAAATTTAGGAGAATTGCTCAAAACTGAAGAAAATTTCCCATATTCTAGAGTAAACTAAGAGGATTTTTCTCTCCCGGCTTTCTTTCCATTTGGGAGGTGAAAATCAGAAATTATTGATATAAAATTGGCTATATTGAATGGTAATTTGGTCCCAAAAATTGCGGGTGATTTTCGACTGGCAGCAACCTTTACTGAAATATTAATTTAACAATGACATTTAAATATTTATGAGTTTTTTTGAGAAAAAAATTATCTATGACACAGGTGGGAAGGGCTTTTGCTAAAGCCCTAGCCCCCCCCCCTTCCCCCTTCCGCAGTTGCTATGTCTATGAGGGAAGAACAGCGAAACGTAGACATTTTATAAGCGATTGCCCCCTGCCCTTTTTGAAGGGGGCAGAAGTGCCCTTTTTGGTTTGCATGCTAAGCATAATGCGAACCTTTCTAATGGTGACTACGTAGGTTACAATCCGTCTACAGATTTCTCCTGAGATTTCCTCAGAAATGTTAAAGTTTTTTGAGAATATCTCATAAAATAATAAAGCTTCTTCAGAGTTCCTCAGAAAAAGTTAAAATTTCTTCGTATATTCTTATGGAAGTTAGAATTTCCTTATAAAATGATAAAGTTTTTCAGAGATACTTAAGACATGATTGAAGACTAATTTCCATAAAAAGCCTACAAAACATTTGATATTTTCTTAGAAGATAACTGTAAAATGATATAATTTTCCATTATTCTTTAGAGATCATCAAGTCTCTCTTGCAGCACTTGAAATTTAAAATCCTTAAAATTCTTCAAAATATTTGGGCACCAACAGTTGTATCAGGCATGATAATTAAACTCAACCTTTATTATTGTGGTCATTTGCATAAAGTTGCTACAGTATATGACATGACCAGACTTTTTTTATTTAGTATGCTTAGTCAGGGAGCGTGACCTGATGTGATTGCATATGGACATAGGGAGGGATGCCATGTGGGATATGGATGGGGGCCGTGAGGGACATATGATATAATATTTACCATGTTGTATACACCAAGGGCTGTATCAGGCGTAATTATTTGACTCCACCTTTTTTTCTTATTCAACAACTCTTTTGCATATAAGTTATTATATGAACTGACACTTTGATACATAGTATGCTCAATCATGGACTGTGATAGCTAGGATGAGACCTCTTATGGAACCTATGGGACGTCATGTGAGCCATAGGGTGGGATGCCATGTGGGATACCATGTGAGACATGGGGTTGGATGCCATGTGGAACAGGGTGGAATACCATGTAGGATATATGGTGGAATACCATGCAGGACATAAGGTGGAATGCCATGGAATGGAATGGAATGTGGAACATGGGATGTCATGTGGGACATGGCGTCCCACCTTATTTCAACAAGTCATTTGCATATAAGTTATTATATGAACCGACACTTTTATACATAGTAAGTATGCACAATCAGGGACTGTGATAGCTAGGATTAGACTTCTTATGGAGCCTATGGGATGTCATGTGGGACATGGGGTGGGATGCCATGTGGGACATGGGGTGGGATGTCATGTGGAACAGGGTAGAATGCCATGTGGGACATGGTAAGATGTCATGAGTAACACAGAGTGTGACATAGGTTGGGATGCCATGTGTGACATAAGGTAGGATGCCATATGTGACATAAGGTAGGAAGCCATGTGTGACATAAGGTAGGAGGCTATGTGGGACATGGGCTAGGAGGCCATGGGGACATGGGATGTGATGCCATGTGGGACATAAAGTAGGCTGTCATTAGGACATTGGAAGGGATGCCATGTGGGACATATGGTGGAATGCCATGTGAGACACTGTATGGTGGAATGCCATGTGAGGCATTGTATGGTGGAATCCCATGTGGGAGATATGGTGGACATGGTATACCAAGTGGGACATGGGATGCCATGTGGGACATGCGGTGCCATGTGGGACATGGGGTGCATTGTGGGGAAATGGGGTGCCATGTGGGACATGGGGTGCCATGTGGGACATGGGGTGCCATGTGGGACATGGGGTGCCATGTGGGACATGTGGCACTATGTGGGACATGGGGCGCCATGTGGGACATGGGGCGCCATGTGGGACATGGGGCGCCATGTGGGACATGGGGCGCTATGTGGGACATGGGGTGCCATGTGGGACATGGGGTGCCATGTGGGACATGGGGTGCCATGTGGGACATGGGGTGCCATGTGGGACATGGGGTGCCATGTGGGACATGGGGTGCCATGTGGGACATGGGATGCCATGCGGGACATGGGGTGCCATGTTGGACATGGAGTGCCTTGTGGGACATGGGGTGCCATGTAAGACATGGGGTGCCATGTGGGACATTGGATGCCATGTGGGACTTAGTGTGAGATGCCATTTTTATAATTGGCTGGGTCATATGATATGGGTGTCAATTTGCATGGCATGCGAACCATGATGGTATTTACCGTTCTTATTATAAATGTAATGTTTTTATTTAAGAAATAACCTATCGTGCATATTTTGCCTTTCATGAGCTTTATTAGTTTATCAAGTCTTAAGACTGCAAGCTACCAGGCAGTAATATTTGATTCCAGTTTCGTAAAGTCATAATTGTACTAGCTTTTTTTCAAAATTAAGGATTTAGAAAATACAGTTATGCAGTAATGAAGTTGTTTTAATTTGTCGGCATAAATGTATTTTTAGTTGCAAACTTTAGAAATAATTTACAAGAAAAGAGAAGGTATAGATGTCCTACTTCTATTGTTTATTGGAAAGGGAAGGGCACGGATGTAAGAAATATTTAAGAAAAGAAGAATCGTAGTAAAGGGCAGGATAAAATTGTTTGATATAAAAAATGGGATATTAGTATTTTTTGTTATGGGTAGGGAAGGGGCTTCATGTTTATATTGTAAGAAAGCAGGTATGGAATAGGCTAGAGAAATGTAAATGTGCATCTTAAAGGAGAGGTACATGTGTTCAGAACAGATAACGATGTGACAATAGGAAGAGGGTGGGTAGAAGAAAAATGAAATAAAAGACTGCAATTTTATTCTAATGGGGTTTAAAAAATGGATATCAAAGGGTAGACAGGGTATTTGTTGCATGTTTTATGTGTTTCTTTGGCGCGAGCAGGGGAGGGGGGCGCGGGCCTTACATTGTTGTTTTTTTGTACAGAAAAAACTTTTAAGATTTATTATTGTTGCAAGTGACTGCAAAAGTATGTATTAAAGCCCGTCAAAAGTAACATTAATAATTACAAATAATGATGTGTTGATATTACTCAACAGTCCATGACAAATTGGGATGAAATGTTTTCTTTTTCGAGTTGATGGAGTGTTTGTTGATTGATATCCCTTTTAGCCAAGTCTGTCTGTGCCAATGGTAAACCCCACGGTGAGCCATCGCTACACTGGAGTCTTTAAACTTCCTTGACGTCCTTGGTAATTGGTTGTACGTGTAGAACCAAGCGGCCCACCGACTACCGTTAAATGATAAGGGCGGTATTATTATTCTAAAGTGCGTTTTGGAAAGAAAACTATTTTCAGATATTGTACTGGGCTCCTTTGTGATATTTTTATCATGTGCAAGAGCCGCTTTTGCCTTTGCGCTATTTTGCGAAAGGCCATCATGAAGAAAATACCTCGTATTTAACTTGTTTGCAATGTTAAACATGTTCTCTAATGTATAAAGGCGCAAAAGGCTCTTCATTCATTTCCATGTAAGGTTCACATGATTTCACCCTCTTGCCGTGGGCAGACGCAATTTCGGAGAAGTATGTAAAAGATTCCTTTTGATGCGCTCATCCACTTTCCAAGGGCGGCCTATTTTCTTCCTTGAAATACCGTTTTGGCGATTTGGATTTCTTGGTGAAACAATCCACTTGACACATGACACAGAAACACCACATTTTTCATCAACATTAACATAAGGAATTCATCGACTTATAGAAATCAAGCGTTTACCCTTTTCTCCAAGCTAATCTTTTATGTTGTTCTCATTGCCATTCTTTTATGTTTCAAAATATTTCTTGTTAGATAAACTTTGCCAGTCTGTGACTTACAGAAATGTGTCTACACTCCACAGATGCTTGGTCATTGGCACTTTTCAAATGAATCTCTTGCCCAAACATTGAACAAAGCCACTAATTGGGTGACACATGGAACCATCATCTGCCCTACCATAAAATAAATGCTTAATATTACACACCTCCCTATTTCATTCAGAATATCATCATTTTACCTTAATATACATGAACCTAATTTTTATCAAATCAATTTCATCATTTAATCCACTATTATTTCAGATACATTTCCACAGAACAAAATCATCAATATATACAAATCAAAACCTACTGATATTTTCTCAATGCTTTCAATTTATATATAAAGTTCTATATTTAAAACATATCACATTCATTTCATTTCTTCATTATTACTGTGTATAATTCTTCATACAAAACTTCAGACAATCATGGACAAAAGTATTTGACCCTTTTTCTTCACCCCTTGTACCCCACTTCAAAGTTGGAAGTGAGTGTTAAAAGTTGCAGGTCCAAGTTATGCAGGTTTAAGACTGTCCATCTTTTGTCTAGATGTCAAATGAAGCTCAAGAACCTTGGCAAAATGGCTGGCCCAGGTCACTTCTTGTTCTTCAATTACATGGAATTATTTGTATTTCTTTTATATACATGTAAATATTATGTTATGCAATGGTACAGTGTACATGTGTATGGAAAAGTACAGGTAACTTAAGGAAATTTTCAATTTATATTTTCATGTAAGATATATTCAAAAGTTCAATCTAGGGGCTTGTCAACGTATTATTTTGATGTTTTATGTGAGTATATACATTGACCGATCAATGGGTATACATGTATATAAAGGCTGTCTCCCTCCTCCATGTCATGGTTTTTTTTTTTTATGTGGAATCACCATCATTATGTTAGGTCTTGGTATGCAGCATTTCGGCTTCATCTGCGTGTTTGCAGCATTTTGGACTCCATCTACGTATTTGCAGCATTTTGGACTTCATCTGCGTATTTGCAGCATTTTGGACTTAATCTGCGTATTTGCAGTATTTTGGACTTCATCTACTTGTTTGCAGCATTTTGGACTTCATCTACTTGTTTGCACAATTTTGGGCTTCATCTACGTTTTTTGGCATGTTTGGCTTCATCTATGTGTTTGCAACATTTTTGCTTCATCTGCATGTTTGCAGCATTTTGGGCTTCATCTGCATGTTTGCAGCATTTTGGGCTTTATCTACGTGTTTGCAGCATTTTTGCTTTATCTACGTGTTTGTAACATTTTGAACTTCATCTACGTGTTTGCAACATTTTGGGCTTCATTTACGTGTTTGCAGCATTTTAGGCTTCATCTAAGTGTTTGGAAGGTAAAAGGTATAGTATTTTACCTGAGTTTGCTATAAAATGTTGTCCTAAACATTGCGGTTATCTCATTGAAATTATTACTATAACACCAGTTTGTTTTTTGTACGTTGATAAATGTTTTCTTTCTTGTTCTTTTAGGTGTGACTTCATCCTCTGGCAAAACATGGCATGAACTCCGAAAATTTATGGTCAGGAATTTCAGAGACTTTGGAATTGGAAAATCAAGCTTTGAAGATGTGATATCCACAGAAGCATCAGAACTGGAGAAAGCTCTAGCCTGCAAGGTGGGGACTGAGTTTGATCCAATGATTCTGCTGAATTATGCTATGTCCAATATTGTGTGCTCTGTTACATTCGGACAAAGGTATGAATATGGAGAGGAAAAATTTGAGCGTTTGTTAGGGCTTGTCAATCGTCAATTTGAACTATTGGGCATAGTCACATTGTTATCAACGTTTCCTATATTATTAAAAATACAATATGGACCAATTAAAGAAGTTCTTCAAAATGGCATAGGCTTTCATAACTTTTTCAGTGAAATAATAGACAATCATGAAATGAACTTTGATGAGAATGAAATTGATGACATAATAGACTCTTTTACCAAAGACATGAGATCTGCGGTTGAAAATGGCTACCCAAATCCCGAGATATTCACCTCAGCTAATCTTAGAGGAATTGTGGAGGACATGTTTTTCGCTGGGTAGATTCATCAGCGACAACCATCAGGTGGTTTCTGCTCTTTATGGTCAGGGAACCAAACATCCAGGAAAAGTTTCAAGAAGAGCTGGACCTTGTTGTAGGCAGAAGCCGGCTACCAAAGTGGTCAGACAAACAAAGCTTGCCATATGTGAATGCTTGCATCTATGAGGCTCAGCGACTTGGGTCTCCATCAGCCTTAGGGGGACCTCATTGCACCTCCAAGGATACCAGCTTGTTTGGGTACAGCATACCAAAAGGTACATTGGTTCTTCCAAATGTGTATGCGTTGATGATGGACCCCCAATTGTGGGAGGAGCCAGAGGAATTCAGACCAGGCAGGTTTCTAAGCAGTGATGGCAAGGTCACCAAACCAGAATATTTCATCCCATTCAACATAGGTGAGTTTGCTTTTTCTTTACTACACTATTGTTATCAACATTCAAATGTTGGCATGTGGAAGCGTGAACCAAAAATGAAAGTCAAGTTCAGAATGAAAGATTGCATGCTCTTATTGGTACAATACATGAGTTACAACTTTGAGGTGACAGGAAAGTGTTGAAAGGCTGGAAACCGTATCTTGAACATATGCTTAAAATTATGCAGATATCCCCACTTTCCTCCTTGCTTTGAGAATGCATTTTATATACCAGCTACACTTATTGTTCAGAGATTACTTGGTTCTGTAAACAATTTATCCACTTAATATTTATTTACTGTGCATGAGTGACATTATAGGTCAATGGTGGTCAAGTGGTAATTTACTGAATCGCCAAAAATAGCCAAAACGGTGGTTGGGGGATAAAGGGCATGTGCACAACAATGACTGCCCAAAAGTTTAAAACAATCTATAAACAAAAACAATGTGAAGACTTCATGGTATATAAGATATATGTGTAGTTATATTTTTCTGAAGCCTGCATTTAGCTGCTTATTTCTATTGGTAATGGAAAGCCCCCTTCACCCACCCTCCCATGCCCAAAGCACTGGCTGTACTTGTACCCATTGCTTGGCACCAGGGGCTTTATAAACAGGGGGAAAGCTGCCCCCATGAGAGGATTTCAACTGGCTTCCTTCCTGGTTAGGAGGTAAAATTGGGAGATTATTAACATAGAATTGAATTTTTTTTTAAGATAATTGGAAATTATCTTCAAATTTGGCAACATTTAACTAAAATTGTTGAAAATCACCAAAAATTGACAAACATTTTCCCAAAATCCCAAACAAATTGTCTAAGGATGAAAGAAATTTTCTAAAAATTGAGTTAAATGGTCCAAAAATGAAGAAAATTACCCAATAATTGGAGACAAGGGCCCAAAAACGAAAGCAATTTTCTAAAATTTGCCCCAAAATGGACAAAATTTCAACAATATTGCACAAAAAACGAAATTTCCTTTATTAACAAATAATCAGTCAAAATATAAGACAAGTGCCTAAAATTTCGAAAATGAAGAAAATTTCCCGTAAATGAAGGAAATGTTCCATTTTTTTTAGTTTTTTCCCATCTCCCCCAAAAGGTGACCCTTTTCTACGCCCATGCCTACCAATATTATTGGGAGTTAGTGTACACATATGAATGTGATAACGCTTTTTATTTTCACCATTTACTTCTTCAGTCCCTCCCCCTCCCCCCTTTCAAGATTGCTCTGCGGTCCCTGTGTAGCTTGATAGAGGTGAGGGGATAGGAGTCAGAGGAAAGAATGGGTGGAAGATGACATAATGATTGGTAGATGTAGGAATTGGGATGAGAGTGGAATGGCATGGGGGACAGGATGGGATGAAATGTGGAACAGCTATGGTGGGATATCAATTGCATGTGGGATAGGCCTAGGGTGGTATGACATATGGAACAGGGTGCCATGGAATGGGACAGGGTGCCATGGAACGTGGGACAGGGTGCCATGGAACGTGGGACAGGGTGGCATTGCATGTTAAACAAGGTTGTGTCATGGCATTTATGAGTCTGGGATAGCATACATGAGACAGGGTGGTATGGCATGTGAAACAAGGTGGTGTTATGGCATTTATGACAGGCTGGAATGGCATGTGGGACAAGGTGGGATGGCATTGGAACAGGCAAGGATGGTGCGTGGGACAGGGTGGCAAAGCATTTGGTTGGATGTTAGTTTGATTGCAGGTGTGTAGGCATATGGGTTATCTGGATTTCATGTATAATTTCCCATGGGGTATGTCGGATGAGATGGCATGTGAAACAGAGGTGGATCATTTGTGGTACAGAGGGTTGAAAAGTGTGTTATTAGCGGCAAAGGGCATTCTTTTTTAGGGCATTTTAGGGTTTCTTGCCCCACCCCCAACTTTTAGAGAGTGGCCCTTTCTACTTGCCTGCTGGGTTCCCCTTCTGTCTTGGCCAGTATGTGTTCTTTTTGTTCCATATTTTGAAAGGGGTTACTTGAAAGTTGCTTGTTACTTGTTGTTCTTGCATTATGTTTATTTCTTTGATTGGTCTGTAACAAGCCCCTGCCACATTTTTTGCACCTTTCATTCATCTTAAATGCCCATTTCTGTAATATGATTAAATATGCAAAACAGCTCATGTTATTTTGAGGAAACCCTTTCATCCCAAACTCAGTTTGAACCATTTTAGATACAGAGGGAAATGCTATTCATGAAAGCAAAGGGATAGAAATAAATCAAAATTATTTCAGTCATTATCTTGTCTCAAAATGTCAATATATGTTTATAAACAAACTTGATTTTGCTCTTTAATTTGCACAAAGTAAAACAGTTCAAAATTTACTTCACTATTTTCTGTATGCTGCAATTATTATTATACAGGCATTTTGTTAACACTTATTTTCTTGACACATCGTATGTTTGTTTAATATGTTCACACTTAACAAATGCAGCATTCCTTTTTTTGTATATTATTTCAGGACCACGTCAGTGTCCTGGGAATCAATTGGCCAACATGGAGCTCTTTATCTTCATTACGCACCTCCTTCATCGATTTAAATTTGCACTCCCTGAGGGTGCCTCACTACCTTCAAGTAAGGGGAAAATGGGAATAACGTTTAAAGCGCCACCCTTCAAGTTGATTGTGATGGAAAGAGAGCAGAGATGAGCCTTCTAGATTATTGCAGTGGCTCTTTTCATTCTTTAATTCTAATTAATCAGCGGTTTGCATTCTTTAATTCTAACCAATCTTGATTATACTAATTGTGATTCCCTTCTTTTACATTCTTCATGGATGTTTATTATGAATGCAGGTCACTGTGAACCCACATCAACTCTTTTTATGGAGCTTTTAATGTTCAGTACATTTGACATTTATAAATATCAAGTAGGAATTTCCATACATGTATAAGTTTATCCAGAACTTGCTTCCATCTAATTTCTCAAGATTGTTTTGTTTTGTTGTTATATTAATTATTACCATGGGCACCAATCCTGGGGAGGATATGTACCCCCACCCTTATACCCCATTCTTGGTACAAACATTCATGGGATGGGGACCCTACTCCACCTAAAAATGTGTAGTAAAATAATGAGCAATTGAAATGCATTGTGAGAATTAATCTTAAACAGAGTAAAAGCAAAGCTTACAGAAACCAGGAGCAGAAAGCATATCAGCCCCTCCACCTTATTCAAAAGATTCACCTTCCCAATAACGGAGTTTCAGCTGACGTCAAGAGGTCACATGACTTTGTTTACATCGTCATTTTGTCGGACAATACCACTGTCGTCTGCTGTACACTTAATTAGATTTACATACGTTTGCATATTGTTATATAAGATTATTTTTGTAAGATAATTATGCCGGAATCTTGCTGTGTTTTGGTTGCACAAATAGACAGATAAGTGCGGGGAAATAAAAGACATTTTATTGATTTCCATCTCATCATGATTGACGTTCGAAGTAGGTGTCTGCTGTACGACACGACAGCTTCAACCTACGGTTCACACTAGGAGTTGCAACGAGCACTTTATTGCAGGTTTGTAGGATTTGTCTGAGTATAACAAACAATCAGCTGGCGTTAACGTTATCGTATACCTGGTGAAAATTTACAAAAATAAGTAAAATATGATGTAAAATTGGAAATGATCAAGAAATTGCAAGTAGTAAAATTCGCAGAACTGGTACTGCTAGGTTAGCATGTAGTATGTTTGTTGTACCTGTGATGTGACTGAGCTGTGTGAATGCAACGCAACGATGCCGCTGCCCTAAAAAATGAAATCCAATTAAAAAAATTAGCACAGTTGAAGAAATACACATTTTTTAATTATGCTCGATTAAAATGGTGTTTGTGCCACTTAATCTTGAGTTTAGGGCCATGTCAGGTTTGGGTTGGTCTGTTGGACGATTACACAGACCCATGGGCAAAACAAAAACCAGCCACATTCAAAAGTTATTAAAATTTGGGTAATTTATTAATTTCAGTTGGGGAAACCACTTAAATTTGCTTCAGGAAAGGGTTAAAGGAACACAAGACCAAAAAGTGAGGGCACTTGTTTTTTTGCAAATTTCACAGATATATCATTCACAACAGATTGAAAAACTTTATGCATCCATAGCCCACAGGCGATTTGAGGTCAAAGCTTACTTGAGTATTCATATTAACTAGAAATTTGCTATGCTGTTGTGTTTTAAATAAACATTTGATTTTTAGGTGGGACCCCTAAAATATGCCCTCACATTTCTGTCTAGTGCTCCTTTAATCTGTACAGCTCCCTGAGACTTCTCCCCCTAGACCCCAACAGTGTTGGCTTTTGCAGGCCCCTACACTCCGCTCTGTGTGTTTCTCTGTCCTTGAAAAACACTGCAAGGGCGCCCAAAGCCCTAGGTGCTTTGGGCGCCCTAGGTGCTTTGGGCGCCCTAGGAGCTTTGGGCGCCCTAGGTGCTTTTGGCGCACTAGGTGCTTTGGGCCACTTGTCCATGTTTGTTGTGGTTCAAAATCAAACAGAAATCCTTTTTTCTATATTTGTCATTTGGGTCATGCATACATTTGAGATATTACATTTGGACTGCTCTTGAAATAGTCTTTAAATATGAATTTCCATTTTTTATCGAAAATACTAGAATTTAGAAAATGATAAATCGGTACAGCTCCACCCCTAGACTCCATGCCATGTCACGCTTTGCCTTCCTAGGTAGACAGTTCATGGGCAAAATTCCCCGTCACCTTTCAAAGCCTTCCAGCTCCACCATGGTCATAAAATTGTGTTCACTCTCAGTGGCTTATGCATGTATATTAGATAGTGAGAGAGGGATGATCGATTAATCATGAATGTGTGGTGACCCAGGCCGCAGATGAAGCACAAAGCCCGAGTTTTGCAGCTTAAGGGTTCCTAGTGCCATTGGTTCTTTCCCCCTCCCTCTGGGAGGTGACGCCTGCTATGCTAATGAATCTGAATGGATTCAAATTTTTTTTTGCTTTTTAAAAATTGGAAAAATCAATTTCAATAAACTTAAAGGTTATTTAGGGGCGTTAGTCAATTTAGGGTAAGTTTTGTATCATGTAGCCCTTTTACACACATCAAAATTGCAACTCTCTGCAATCTGGGGTAATAATGGAGCTGTGTATAATGGATAGGCCTACTGACTGAACTACTTCTCTTAAGTATTCCGTAGACGGGTAGAACATACCAGTAGGCATTTAATCCTCATGGGCACACTAGGTGCTTTGGACGCACTAGGTGCTTTGGGCGCCTAGGTGCTTTGGCGCCTAGGTGCTTTGGGCGCCCTAGGTGCTTTGGGCGCCCTAGGTGCTTTGGGCGCCCAGGTGCTTTGGGCGCCCTAGGTGCTTTGGGCGCCCTAGGTGCTTTGGGCGCCCTAGGTGCTTTGGGCGCCCTAGGAGCTTTGGGCGCCCTAGGTGCTTTTGGCGCACTAGGTGCTTTGGGCCACTAGGTGCTTTGGGCGCACTAGGTGCTTTGGGCACACTAGGTGCTTTGGGCGCACTATGTGCTTTGGGTGCACTAGAAGATTAACCCCACCCAGTGCAAATATGAAAATACATGTATATCTCTATGGAAGTACAGTGCGCCAAGGAGGATTAAGTGCTGAGTGCGATATGAACAACATCTCTAAGGAAGTACCTAGTGCGCCCATGAGGATTAATTTTCAAGCGCCTATGCATGTGGATTAAACCCGAAGCACACATGTGTGCGCCCAATGAGTATTAACCCCAATCACCCAGAGCGAACATAAAAATACATGTATATCTCAATGAAAGTATATAGTGCGCCAAGGAGGGTTGAGCACCCATGTGGATTAACCCCGAAGCACGCCCAATGAGGATTAAGCGCCCAATATAAAAACTATGGAAACACCCAGTCCGCCAAATGAGGATTAAATTTTAAGCATCCAGTACGCCACAAGGGGATTAAGCACCCAGTGCTCCCAATGAGGATTAAACCCCAGTGCGCCCAACAAAGGATTAAAACCCAGTGCGCCCAACGAGGATTAAAACCCAGTACGCCCATGAAAATATACGTTATCTCAATTGTAGCACCTAGTGTGTATTACATGCGACCTTTTGACATACAACAAGATATCTGAGTCAAGACATTCCAGAGGGTGAAGAAAATTGCGCAATACCACTATCGGTCAAGAACTGTGTGGCACAGTTCCAGAAAATTCCACGATGATCTCATACATTGACTTATACCTACTCAATCTTCTCGATTTGGAACAATGTTTTTGAAATTAAATCATTCATCAAAGGGTTACGCCCGGCTACACCTATTTCTTAAAATGGACACTGCTAGAAGTCTACAAGATCTGTTTTCAAGACAATCGTGAGCTTTTATCAGTGGCGTGTCGTACGGTTGGCTTAGTCCCCAACAAAATATCCTCCCCTCCCCAATATTGTCAAAGTAATCAATATAATTAACTACAATATATAGGTCTGCACTTGTGAAATTGATGAATGACATCTTGTGGAATACTGTATGGAGAACCATAAGGTGACGCTCTTAATAGGTATCGAACTTAGCGCGTCCTTCGATACCGTGGACCATAACATTTTATTGAAGGTCCTGTTTGCAAAGTATGGTGTAAGGGGCAAGGCGTTGTACTGGTTCGAGAACTATTTAATACCTTGGGACTATTATCAATGTCGGCGAAAAGTATTCAAGTCGGCATATGCTTGAATTCTCAGTCCCACAAGGGAGCTGTACTGGACCAGTTTTGCACTCTAGTTACGCTAGTACTCTGCAAGACGTTATTCCTGATGGAGTTGATCTACATGCTTTCGCAAATGATCATACCTTTAAGTTGGCCTACGATCCTAATACTACATTAGGAGAGAGCGACTCCTCCATATCCTTGATAATCTGTGTACAGATATTAAACAATGGATGGACGTAAACAGACTGAAAATGAGTTCATCTAAAACGGAGTTTGTTCAATTGGGATCCAGAAGGCAAATCTCAAAATGCAAAATTGATGTAATCAATATTAATGGGGAGTGCGTTAGAAAATCAATAGAATAAAATACCTTGGAACGTGGGTGAATGGCCAGATGTCTCTCAAGAGACACACTGCAGAAAAATGTAAAATTGCAATGTGGGGCATAAGCAAAATCAAACAAATTCGTCAGTACCTTACGCAGGATGCTTGCGTTACGTTTCGGGGTAGTGCTGTCACACTTAAGACTATGTAAATGCAATCTTTATAGGACTTCCGAAGTGTGAATTGAACAAACTTCAGAGGGTACAAAATATTGTGGCCAAAAGAGTTCTGGACAAACAAAAATATCATAGCAGTAAGGAATGCCTCAAAATCTTACATTGGCTTCCAGTCAAATTGAGAATCCAGCATAAGGTACCTTAGTATACAAGTGTGTAAATAACCAGGCATCAAATTACTTGAAGGATCTATTAATTGATAAACCTAATAGACAAAACACCAGGTCTACTACCTCGTATAAAAAGTTATTTGTACCATTGACCAAACGTAACACTTTTGCTGGTCGTTGTTTCAGTGTAATGGGACCGACATGGTGAATTGACTTACCAGATTATATTAAACTTGCTCAGTCGGTAAATGTTTTTCAGCGTCATTTGAAAACTTACCTTTTTAATCAATTTTAGTGGTATCTCCTATTTTATTTGTTTTGTCTATATCGGTCCTATTGTGCTGGGAGAGCGGCTGTCATTCTTGTTTTGTCATTGTATTGATGTTTTATTTGTAAAGAGCCATTGAAGATTGCCAGATCGTAGTGTGCGCTATATAGATTGATGGATTATGATTACTGCAATATCAAATGAACCATGTATAGAAAACAGAAGATGGCAGTTTTTGTACTCGTTTATTTTTAACCAAAGCTTTTACAGTTTGCACCTAAAATCCTCCATTTTGGACCAAACTTCTGTCATTTGGCCCCCAAATCTTCATTTTTGACAACAAAATCTTCACTTTTGGAAACAAACAATCTTCAGGCTTTTATCAACATCTTCAATTTTGCGCCAAATCTTTCAAGTTTTGACCACAATCTACAACATAGAACCAAAAACCTAGTCTTATAATATCAGGGCCATGTGTACAATGGTCCCATCCCCACAATAATTTTAAAAGCTGTACAATTTAGAAATAGGCCTTTTCCTTTTCGCTCACGGTAATTAGGAATTTTTCGGGAATTTAATTTGAATTTTAAGGTAATCTTCATTTTTTGGGAATTTCCTTTATTTTTCGGGAAATCTTCATTTTTCGGATAATTTCCTTTAAATTCATGAAATCTTCAATTTCCGAGAAATTTTCTTCAATTTCCAGAGGAAAAAATTGTTAACGGGAAAATTTTCAGGAACTCTTGCCAAAATTGCCAACAATTTTACGCATTTTCCTTCAATTTTATGTTAATAATTTCACAAGTTGTCATTCCTAACATTCCCTTTTCCTCAGTTCCTAATCTGAAACCGGCCGTCAATGTCTTTTGGGGAAAAACGAAAAGCTAGACGCACACCAGGGCTTTATCAATATACAATTAACTGTGCCTTATTCTCTTACATCGAGAATTACCTGCCTTAATTCAGTGTGTGCATGTCAAACGGTCAAATTGAATTAATATCGTTGACTTCTGAGGATTGAAGATTATTACACTCAGATGTCACTTTTGCCAAGTCAGTGGCGTAGGAATGGGGAAAGGTACGGGGCCAAGGCCCCTCCAATAATTTTATTGGGGGCCACGTACCACCCACCCCAATAATGAAGGCGAATTTATTTTGAAGAGTCACATTCCATCATGGCATCTTTTCTTCCATCAATTTTCGAGGAATCTCCTTTTTGTTTTATTTTTCGAAAAACTTTCCATTTTCGGGAATTTGTTTTCAATTTTTAAGAAATATGTTTCAATTTTCGGTAAATTAATTTCCTTCATTTTGGGGATATCTTCTTCATTTTTGGAAAATTTCCCTCATTTTTGTAAAATTTGCATCAATTTTCGTGAAATCTGCATCAATTCTCGTGAAATTTGCTTCAATTGTGAAATATCCTTCAATTTTTGTGAAATTTCCTTTATTTTGGCATGAAATTTGTCTTCATTTTCAGGAGCATTTCTTCATTTTTGGTAAATTTGCATCAATTCCCGTGAAATTTGCTTCAATTGTTGAGAAATAGCCTTTAATGTTTGTGAAAATTCTTTCATTTTTAGAAAATTTCTTTATTATGGGAAATTTGCATCAATTTTTGTGAAATTTTCATTAATTTTCGGGAAATTTGTATCAATTTTTGTGAAATCTTCATTTTCGTAAAATTTTGTTCATTTTTGCGAAATTTTCTTTAATTTACGGGAAATGTTTTTAAGATGGGAAATTTTAGGGAAATTTGCTTCAATTTTCGGGATATTTGTTTCAATTTTCGTGAAATTTGTATAAGTTTTCGTAAAATTTCCTTCTTTTTGGGAATTTTTCTTCATTTTCGGGAAATTTGCATCAATTTTCGTTAGGTTTGCTTCAATTTTTGTGAAACTTGCTTCAATTTTTGTTAAATCTCCTCAATTTTCGGGAAATTGTTTTCATTTTTAGGATTTTTTTTTTCATTTTCGGGAAATTTACTCTCCCCCACCCCACTCCTTTACAAATAGTTTTACCATGATAAGAGACTTGTATATTTTGTAGGTTTGTTGGGGCAAAGATCAAATCTGGTCTCCCTATGTCAAATATTTTTCTACACCGCTGTTAAGCTAAACTGTCTGCCGATTTAAATCTTAAAGTGGAACTTTACGGCTGTTATAAAAGCCTTTCAATGAGCTCATAAATCCTATATCTACCTACTGTGGTGTAGCGATTATCATACCTGTCTACAGACCACGAGGCCCTGGGTTCAAGCCTGGGTCGGGTAGACACGCCAGTGTACCACAACTGGTTATCAAAGGCCGTGGACATTGACTTGGTTGTCGATGTTATGTCTGTCCGTACGTCGTACCTGTGTTCTCGTCCGGGTCGTATTATGCTACTATCATAACCGAATACGCAGGCGACGACCCCGTCTTTGTAATTGTGTGTTCACTCGTCGTCGCCTCGCATAAATCCTATGGACTTAAAACTGCGAGAGAAATCATCGCATCAATATCTTTACAGAACTTCGCCAGAACTGGATCATTAAGATCAAGTTGGAATCCTTAACGGACTTACCTAAATACTGTTACGGACCTTAAATAGAAAGTAACAGAAGAATGCCAAAAGATAAATTCAAGATCAATGGTTTTTAAATTTGAGCATAACTTTTTTTGGTTTAATTTGAAGTTTCTTCTTATAAAAATGACTGATTCTTAATCTAATGAAACCTAAGTCTATATCCTATGCTGATACTGTGATAGTTAAAAATATGATGCGCTATCTGTCTATTTGTGGGCGACGGTTTGCTAATAGTCTAATATATGTATAATCTAGTGTCCAGTTCCGCGAAGAATGATGTAATGATAATTGTCAAAGTTTTTAAGTCCATTTGTGAGCTTATTAATATAATATATCACTAACAGCTGTAATATCCACATTTAATGATATATCGGCAGACAGTTTTTAAGTAAAAGATTTTCTCTGAATTTGTTCCTCAAGCAGTAGTAAACGAAAATTCAAGTTGACTTAAATAATTATCCACCCACTGAATGAATGAAGGCAGTTATGGTAATTCTCGATGTAAGAGAATGGTTCATTGTAAATTAATGAAACTTCGAAAATATTCTTGAAAACAACTGCGAAGTAGGCGTAGCAGGGCGTAGTCCTCTGATTAATGTTTCAATATATTGTCACAATGTTCCAGATCAAGACGATTGCATCAGCTGGTCAGCATGAGTCACTTTATGAAATCATTGTATAATTTTCTCGAACTGCGCCACCCAGTTACTGAATCATATTTTCATTGCATAATTTTCGTCTTAGGAATGTTGTTGAATTCTGATGAAAGGTCGCATGTAACACTCCCCCTTTAAGAAAAGTTGAGAGTTGCGATCGAAACTTTGCTTAAAATGTTCACTTCTTGATATACAATGTACAAATGCATAAATGTAAACAACGAATTATTGTTCATGGTGGTATGATTTTTATACATCATTGATAAACTGATAACTTATAAAACATAGCATGAATAACAATACAAGTATAGCATTTTCACCTCTGCATCTTCTAAAAAGTACAATCTTATGAACCTCTATAGTCTTGTCAGAGCATCTGGTAACACGTTGCCTTTTCCACGAATGTGATCAATTTTCAAATCATACTCTTGAAGAGTCACGTACCATCTCATTAATCTTTGATTGTTGTTCTTCACCTGTGCAAGAAGGTCAAGTAGCTGTGATCAGTAAACACAGTGATTGGAAATGTTGGTGTCCCCAGGTAAACACCAAATTGCTGAGGCTCAATAACAGAGCCAATCTTTCCTTTTCAATGGTTGAATAATTTCTTCGATGTTGGTTTAACTTCTTGGAGAAGTAACGATTGGATGGTTGATGCCATCTTCATCCTCTTGCATTACTGCATTAACATTGCTCAAACGCCAACGTCACTGCAGGCGTCGATTGCTAATTTAAACTGTTTCTCAAAATTTAGAGAAGTCATCAAAATTGACTTTAAAGCAGACTGACAAGCATCTGTCCAATTAAATCTAGCTTTCTTGTAAAGCAGAGTTGTCAATGGGGCCGTCAAATTAGAGAAATTTGAGCAGAAACGTTGGTAATATCCAGCCATACCTAAAAATCTCATCAACTGTTTTTGGTGCTGGCGACTGGAAATTGAGCAAACAACTTCAACGTTTGCTTGAATAGGTTTTACCTGACCTTGACCTACCACATGACCTAAGAATACAACATGAGCTTTAGCAATTTCACTTTTCAGAAGGTTAACTGTGAGATTTGCCTCAGTTAACTTTTTAAAGAGATTTTTGATCTGTTTGAGGTGTAGATCCCAGTTATCACTGTGGACAATGATGTCATCACTGTGGACAATGATGTCATCAGTGTACACCTCACATCCTTCAAACTGGAAGTGATGTTATCAACAAGGCACTGGTAGGTCGCCGGCGCTTCTTATCCCTTTCAGTAAGAGGCATATCTCCTTTCAAGAAATTAAATTTACTTACAAATTTAGCACACCCAATTCTGGATATGCAATCGTCTATTCTAGGTATCGGATTTAAATCCGTTCTGGTAACTGTTGTTAACCTTACGGTAATCTGAATAGGAACCTAAATCTTCCATCCGGTTTGGGCACCAAAATACAGGGTGACCTCTACTCACTGACACTTGCTTCTGTGATATCATGATCTAACATGTACTTCACTAAATCTCTGAAATGCTTAAGCCTAATTGGATTCATCCGATATGGATTCTGCTTAACTAAATTGGCATCTCCAATATATCTACATCATGACTTGTAGAAATGTACATTTGTAAAAATGTACATTTGTAAAAAGGATTAACATTTAATAACATACATATAATAAACAAAATAAAATTACATAAAACATATAGTTATGATATAAATGATAAATCTATAGATACAAAAATTAGTATGATATAATATATATATATATATATATATATATATATATATATATATATATATATATATATATATATATATATATATATATATATATATATATATATATATATATATATATATATATATATATATATATATATATATATATATATATATATATATATATATATATATATATATATATATATATATATATATATATATATATATATATATATAAGACATAACCTGGTAAAATAAGTTTAAGGATTAAAAAGAATTAAAGAAGTGACCGTAGCTGTCCATTTTGTATATGAAGAGCCGCCTGGTAGATAAAAGAATGTTTGTACACTTGTATTCTGAATTTTGGCACTATGTTTGGATTGCAAACATTTCTATTGGTTTTGGCAAAAAGGCTTTGTAAAACATTATGTAATGGATGACTTTCAGTTGAATTTATTTTTCTTGCTATTGCACTAAAATCTGATTTGGCTCTGTCGTTGAGAATACAGTTATAGTTGGACTGTCTGAAAACAAAATTGCATAATCATTCAACAATGATGACACCTCTCTCTGTCCCTTTTCAGAGAGATGACTTAAATCATCATTAAGATTTGCAAGCACATCATAATTTTGTAGCTTAATACACATTTCTGGGACAGCTCCACCTTTCTCTTACACACTATTATCCTAAACATTATTTTCATCAACATCAATTGAAACAGGAAGTATAACCTCACTTTCATTTTGAACTATTTCTGACTCTTCTTGATCTGGTTTTCTATCAAAATACTTCTAAGATGTATTGACAAGACGTAATCTTTTCTTTTTCCTCCTACCACAAGTCAGGATAATGTAGTTAGTGTCATTGACCTTTTTCTTAATGACATATGGTCCAAAGTATCTTGCCTGGGGTGGCTGTCCTGAGATTGGCAAAGTACCAAAACTTTTTCACCAAACTCAAATGTTCTGATTTTTGCCATACCATTTTGATTTGATTTGTGACCGTTTCAAGTATTCTCTTGCGAGGTCACATGCTTTTTGCAGCCTGAATTTGAATGTAGACACGTAGTCTAACAGATTCATGTCACCTGAATCAGTCAACCACTTTTCTTTCAGCATTTTCAATAGTCCACGAACTGAGTGACCAAATACTGAGTGATACAAATTCAAAAGGACTTAATCCTAGAGATTCTTGCACTGACTCTCTAGCAGCGAAGATCAAAACATAAATACCTTTATTACAATCCTTATCATTATCATGACAGAATGTCTGAATCATGATTTTCAATCTTTTGTGGAATCTTTTTAGCAGTCTAGTGCTCCCTGACTTCCTGGACGATATGTATTTGACATTACTTGCTTAATACCAAGTTCATACATTACTTGATGAAATAACTTTGACATAAAGTTACTACCTTGATCTGACTGTACAGACTTTGGCAAACCAACTAAGGTGAAAATATTCAACAAAGCTTTTGTGATAGTCTGAGCTTTGATATTCCTAAGAGGAATAGCCTCTGGAAATCTTGTTGATGCACACCTGATAGTAAATACTGATGACCTGACTTAACTTTAGGTAGTGGACCTACACAGTCTATTATAAATCTACTTAACGGTTCCTCAATAGCTGGTAATGGTTTCAATGGAGCCGGTGGGATTTTTTGATTTGGTTTCCCAAATAATTGACACGTATGACAGATTTTGCAATAATCTGTTACATCCGATAGTTACATGTGATAGTCTGAGCTTTGATATTCCTAAGAGGAATAACCTCTGGAAATCTTGTTGATGCACACATGAGAGTAAGGAAATACAGATGACCTGGCCTAGCTTTGGGTAGGGGACCTACACAGTCTCTTATACCTCTACTAAACGGTTTATCAATAGCTGGTATTGGTTTTAATGAAGCCGAGCCAGTGGGAGTTTTTTATTTGGTTTCTCAAACAATTGACACGTATAACCTGTTTTGCAATAATCTGTTACATCCGAGTCATGTTGAATTTCGGCCATAAGACATTATTTAAATTATATTTCCGGAAATTACCGATTTCGATATGAAAAGGTATGGGTTAGAGTTAGGTAAGCCAGCGTGTCGTTAGGCGTGCATGTAATAGTAATGCATAGGTCGGTGTAAAGCTTAGTCTAACACTAGAAAGCTCTTTGCTCACAAGCTGGCACTTATTTAGGTCTCATGCAGCTCGAGTTACAAAATTACCAGCAGGACTATTAACCAAAAAATTTCGCCAGGCATTTTAACAAATCCCCACATCTAGATCCGCCCTGACTAAAGATTGATTAAAGGCTGGTTCTCCGCAACTTTTACGTCGTTTTTTATACCGTTTTTTAACTAATTGGGCTGGGGTTTTGGACCACTTTTTATGTCGGTTTTATTTTTGTTTTCATTAATTGGGCTGGGGTCTGGCGCACTTTTTATGCCGTTTTTTCTGACTCACTTTTTATGTCGTTTTTATATATTTTTAAATTTGGGCTGGCCCACCCCCCTATCTTGAAAATTTATGACAGAATTTTGTAAATATTTTTGAAAATATAAATTATATATATTTTTATTTTTTATTTTTGTATATAACCCCCAGAATTAAAGCACCGATGATAACAAAAAATAATGCATTTTTTTTCCATTTTAGCTTCTATTGTATCAGTTCCTTCTAATTTAGTTTCAAGATCTACCCCTTAAACACCCACCCCACTCATTCCTGTATCCGGTAGGCTGCCGTATTCTACCCTCGAATCAAGAACTGGAGGTTCAGGGGCTGTGATAAAATCTATATTATAGTGCTGACCTACTGACCTATAGCAACCATAATATTATTGTTGTAGCCAATTTGGGTATCTATACGCAAAAGCATATTGCTAGAAATCATGTACAAATCTTGACCCAGACTTAAATCTAAAGGAGTTGAGGGCCAAAGTTAAATGTCTGGGTATCTTGATAACGTTGAATGGAAGATGGGAGATCTATAGGAGCAGCCACCGCATCCTCAAAATTACGAATAAATTGTTGCTGAGCAACACCAACAAGAATTTGACTGGGAGTTTGTGCTTGAGCACTTAAAACAAGAACACAAATACTGTCGTTGATATACTTGATACCAAGGTTTGTGAAACCATCACTAGTTGGTTTGATTATTTTTAAGTAACCAGATTCCATATTCGATGGTTGAACTGGTGTAGTCGACGGTGCAGATGTGGAACGATTACATACTGTATATGAGGCCCGTCTTGGTGATAAAATGACTAAAAGCTTTGGAAAAACAGCAATAAATGTATATGCACGTACAGCAGCCAGTATATTTAACATTGATGGTGAGCAGTGAGTAGGCCCTTGCTACAAACCTTGGAGAAGATCCCTTAATAAACACTGCACTAAGAAGTGTTAGTTGCAGACTATTTCATAAATGGGTGTTCTGGATTGCACCGGTAGGTATGGTTCTTACAACTGGGCGCCATATTGAATGCACAAAAACAAATGATATAAACAATGGAAATACAAAGGTTGAAAAACCCCAAGAGGGTGGAAGCCGGGAAACGTGCTGCGGAGACTTGTAAGGCAAAACGTCGGATAACGATGGATGTCTTGCATTCGAAGGAGACCGAGCGCTTTGAAGGGAAACTTCGGAAGATGAAGAAAACTCAGCGGCTACCCGTTGCAGAGACATATCCACCTAGAGCTTCTTGGGATATTTGGTGGTGTGTAGTAGCTGCTGCCGCTGTCGTAGCTGCTTCTGTTGCTGTCGTTTTAGCTCAAAATCGCCATACACCTAGTCCCCACACACTCAGTCCCCCCATGCCTGAAAACCAATTGAACACAATTGCAGATGGTTATATATACTAGACAATGACGCAAGCTAACCAAGTTACCAATTCCCTGTACCAGGGCGGAACAATAGCTTTACTAGCCACGGGATATGCAGTCTTAGGAAGTGCTGTTATGAAAAGTTTAAAGCCACCACCTTTTTAGGGATGAAACCTCGCGATGTAGCACTCCTTACATTAAATTTTATAG
The DNA here is from genome assembly GCA_020152595.1 of Chiridota heheva. Classification (NCBI taxonomy): domain Eukaryota; kingdom Metazoa; phylum Echinodermata; class Holothuroidea; order Apodida; family Chiridotidae; genus Chiridota; species Chiridota heheva. The sequence continues at coordinate 1,914,886 of JAIGNY010001857.1, read as the reverse complement.
CAGCTACTATGACTCGTGAGTGGTTAGTTTCCCAAGTTATCATTCCTGATAAAATCATAATACACCACCCAATTAAATATATGTCTGATAGACGATGGCTACGATTGCCTTGCTTGTTGGTGGGGCTTTAGTAAACGCCATAGCATTCTCAGGTTCAAACTTTGTATTTAGTCAGCTCGCCAAGGATCCTGCTGCACAGGAAGAACGTACGCGTCACGATGAAGCCGTGGAAAAACTGTAGGCAGCTCAAATTAGCTAGTGATAGGCAAGAGTAGCTGGACAGGATTATTCAAAGACTTATGGCAGAAAGACGTGCTGCACAGACCTTAAAAAATGTAGGTGATGCAATGAGACTTTACAACCAGGTGCAGACTAGATAGATTCGTTAAATTGAAGTTAAAATCCATGATATGATAACAATGGAGGATATACCAATGAATAATTTTGGTCGAAGGGATGACCTAAATGGCGACCTGGTTGATGACCCGTACTTAATGATTTCCTTCCCGATGTACCCACTGCGGTTAAAGCTAGCGTTTATGGGTTTGATCTGTCAATAGCAGAAAAACAAGGTGAATTTGACCAGATTCAGCTCGTAAACAAATTTTACGCTGATATGAAAATTGCTGGTACTTGAAAGTTGGCAGAACATAATTTGTATCTTACACACATGGGTAGTGAGATCCGCCTCAAAAAAGTTCGGACTGGTAGATGGATCACTGTATCAACAATCAAGTCACAAAGAAAAGAGGAGGGAAGGGGGCAATCAGGGAAGTATTTGGTGATAGTGCTAGACAAAATGCTGTTACCGAAATAGAGAATACGGTGTCTTAGATCCTTGATGGCACAGATTCCGATATAAATGCGCTGTTGGGTGATATCAAAGAAATGTTAGGGGAAAAAGATGTTGCTGTTCAGACTGATGCTCCCCCATTACCGCTACGGGAGCTCATGGGACTCGACAAGCAGCTTAGAACTATACGGAGAACATTATCAGCTCAAGAAAGCAAGCTTGTGGAAACTGACCAACAACTCGAAGAGGCAAGAGACCGCGGCCTCGAAGCAAGCAGCGATAAAGGCAAAAAGACAAGTATACGCAGAGAGATTGATGAGCTGGAAGGTAGGCAAGACGCTCTATTGACTAGCACACATTTCGTGGTGATCTAAAGTCTCAGGTACGGCAGGTACGTGACCTTGCACGTGAGCTTGTATATAACGACCTTTCCTGGGAAAGTAATGAGCCATTTAATGTTATTTATCCAGACTTTATGAAAGCTTTTGACACTGTACCTCATGAGCGTTTGTTGTATAAACTCAGTAGATATGGTATCAAAAATCCTCTACATGGCTGGATAAGTTCCTTTCTAACTTGTAAATCTCAACGTGTCATGGTTAATGGTTGCAGATCAGAATCAGTTTCACCAGTGGCATACCCTAAGGCAGCGTCCTGGGTCCATTACTCTTTATATTTATATTAATGATCTGCCTGACATAATTAACTCAAATGTATACATTTTTGCGGGTTGACACCAAGCTTTATAAATGTGTTAATTAAACGCATGACCGTGATAATTTTCACGAGGATCTTGATCTGTTGATAGTTTGAGTAGATGGTCCTCTGACTGGCTATTGAAGTTCCACCCAGAAAAATGTAAAGTCCTTGACATTTCAAGGCACAATCATCCAATGTTTTCCTATTCTATACTAAATCATACTTTAGATTTTGTCTCCACTGTGAATGATCTTGGTGTTACCTTTGACTCTAGCCTATCCTTCGATGCACATGTTAATGAGAAAGTCAACAAAGTAAGCAAAATGTTAGGACTTATCAGGAGAACGTTTACCTTTCTTGATGATTTATTGCTCGTACAACTATATAAGGCCTTTGTCAGGCCACACATTGAATTTTCAAACTATGTTTGGTCTCCACACATGAAAAAGCATATCGACATGATTGAGAGCGTTCAGAGGAGAGCAACTGAATTAATTCCATCATTATCGCATCTATCCTATCCAGAGCAACTTACTAAGCTAAACCTACCAACATTGACTTATGGGAGGGCCAGGGGTGATATGATTGAAGTTTATAAGATCATCTCCAACATCTATGATCCAGCTGTGACCAAGTTCTTTGTTTTCAGGCATACAATGTAACACTATAAGAAGAGGCTCAAAATCCCAAAAGATTCTACAACCATATTTTCGCACAAGTGTTCGTCACAATTCCTTTTCTAATCGTGTTTTAAAACTTTGAAACTCTCTACCAGTTGCCGTGATGGATGCAAATAACCTGAACATTTTCAAAAACCGACTCGCTTGCTTTGGTGTAAGCGAGCTTTTCGCTTTCATTACGGTAGTAACACAAATGAGCTTTTAAGCTCAGATTTACTACGATCTGGACCTTCAGGCAGCAAGCCTTTCAACCAGAATTCATCATAGGTATTATAGGTATTCAGGAAATCAAATTGAAGATATAGTATGATATCTAATATTACGATGTATTACAGTACGCATATCGTCACCGGAGAACCCTCCAACCTACAATTTCTGCTCCAGGTAAGCGAAGTAGGAATCAATGATGTGTGCTTTACCAGTGGTTGGTATAACCTTGATAAGGATGGGGATATGGATGTTCTGGTAATTGATAGTAGAAAGACCAGGACAATAATTTTTAAGGCAGGCCTGTATAATTTCAGTATGATTAAAAGAAGATTAGATCAAGAGATAATCTTTAATGTTCCGTATAACTGTGCCAAATAATATTGCGCTTCTTTTAAGTGAAAATCTCTTAGAGCTATTGGGATTTGAACTTACAGATGAAAATGAAGTAATGAACACAGGTGTGTATAGGAGCGATCGTGTACCTCCTCTTATGCTGGATCTTTCCTTAAGCATTCACCTCCGGGAGTTAGATGTTTCGCATAACCTTGTTGATGGGAATCCCTCGGATAGACTTGGTAAATTTCTTGTGAATAAGACTGATATAGGTTGAATGACGAATATACGATATAGCCATCCAAGAATGCATCGACTTGCGAATGATGTGATGAATACCATCACCTTAGAGGTACGAAACAATAGTAAATCTTTCAATAACCACAATTTCCCGGGCCATTGAAGTTACATTGCTATTAAAATAATTGATGTATTACAGCACATATCTAGTCACCGGAAAACCAAGAAACCTAGAAACCCCTCTTCAAGTAAAAGAGATAGGTATCACAGATGTGTTCTTCACCAATTGTTGGTATAACCTGCAGGAGCGTGGATTTTTAGACATTAGATGTTCAGAGGGTAAGCGAATTAAAAGAGTAACAATTGAACCAGGCTTCTATACTTTCAATACACTCAAGAAAAGAGTTAATAGGGAGAAAGAAAGAGGAGGTTTGTTCTTAGAACAAAACACCTTACAAATCAAATTAGTCATACCGGCTACTTGCGAAGTCAAATTTAGCAGAAACTTTCTATATTTCTTGGGAATTAATCGAATGGATGAATGGATGGGTGTCGAGTGATCACGTACCTCTCCTTTTAAAGGATCTTTCTATATGTATTCACCTTCTGGAATTAGATGTTACTTGAAACTTTGTTGAGGGGCGTCTAGCAATAGACTGGTAAAAATGACTGTTAATGAAGAAGTAGGGGAAACTACTCACGTAACATATTCACACCCCATGATGCATCCTCTTGCTGGAGATGTGTTGAACACCATCACCTTAGAGGTGCGTGATGGCTATGGCCAACTCATACATAATACTAATGTATCAATTGAAGTGACGTTACTATTAAAATAGCTATGAAGGACAGCATGCATCAAACATTACCATCAGCTCCTCACGAGGAGGGAGCCAGCAATTTCCGCTAACAACATATGACACAACTAAAAGATTACCTTGAAACTGAGATTTCTACTCGAGAAGGTCTAAGCCGCAAATACACACGGGTCTCCAATGGGTTTGAAGCAGTATACACAGTGTTTATACTAACAGCCATGGGACTTGGTGCAGCTGTAATAGGTGTTTTGGCTACGATTGTTGCTGCACCAGTAGCAATTGATATGTAAGGTGCTGCTACTGTATGTGGTGTTGGCAGTGTACTCTGTAATTATTTAAGAACACGAATGGATACGAATTTTGCGAAGCATTGCCAGATTGCAACAATAGCTTTCCTCTAAGCTTAACAGCATAGTAGACCTTGTCAGTAAAGCCGTCGCAGATGGGAGCGTTTTTGCTTTGGAATTTAAGCCGGTTGTTGAAACATTTGAACGTTATAAGATCTTAAAAGAGATCGTCCGAGCTTCTAGAAAGATTAATTTCAATGAGGATGAAAAAAAAACAGCTTCTGGAAGTTGGGAAACAAATTGGGCGGCAGGATCGAGGGGCAGCAGGCTATTGTCAAAGTACTGGGAGGAGCCTCAAGTTAGGCTTTCAGCGCGATCTGCCTCCATATTGAAGGCGTCATGATATATATATATATATATATATATATATATATATATATATATATATATATATATATATATATATATATATATATATATATATATATATATATATATATATATATATATATATATATATATATATATATATATATATATATATATATATATATATATATATATTTATATATATATATATATATATATATATATATATATATATATATATATATATATATATATATATATATATATATATATATATATATATACATATATATATATATCTATATATTTACCCCGCTAAGCGTAGCGGGGATATTTACGAGAGTTATACTTACCTTCCATGCTATAATATGCAATCTGGTCACACGACCTGATTCTAACGCACTTCTAACCGAACCTAAAAAACGCAGTAACCAGCCAAGCCCTGACCTCCATAATACCTCTGTACCACCTCACCAACATTCCACCGAGGCCTGAACGAGAGGGGAGGCGGGCAGGATGCATGGAAGGTAAAGTATAACTCTCGTAAATATCCCCGCTACGCTTAGCGGGGTAAATTTACTTCAAGTTATACCTTACCTTCCATGCTATAATATGCAATCAGATTGCAACCGAGGATAGGAAGGAAGGGAGTTCAGATCGCCGCACATTTTTTTTTTTTTAATGGCTGGTACGAAAACTCACACGAACCGAATCCCGTTTAAAGGACGAAATTCCTTCACCTCGGAAGGATGAAAGACCTCAAGAGTGGGAGGAACTAAAACATAGGAAACCACGGCGAGGTACAGTCAAACCGAACAAGGCACCATTCGTTGACAGTAACGGAGGCAAACCTCGAAAGAACCTGAGCGTAAAGCCCAGAAAAACAAGCCAACCGGAAGAGCGTTTGGACACAATTACAGCAAAGTGTCCACAAAAAACGCCACAAGCCACACCGGATTCGTCCACGAGACAGAACCGGCGAGGAAACTACGATTGGGAACGAAGCGTGTACCAACGAAAACGAATTGAAGAAATCCGGACAAGGGAAAATTCGTTAGCGCATAACCGCGTAAGAGCTAAAGTTAGCGGGGAACACGAACGTCGAAAAGTGAGTCAGACCAAAAACAAGAGAAAAACCGCAAAAGCGGTTTCTCGAACGCCGGCACGAGAGATCCCGTGAAAGAGGTTATGCCCCGAACCCGAGTGCATACCGCGGCCGTTCTATGAACAGTTCAGACTACTTTAACAGAAAGCCACTGGATGATCTATCGGAGGAAAATGTCACATGACACACTACGAAGAGATCTCCCAGAACTCACCAGTGGTCGCGAGTCAAAGACCGTAGACCCCACCGGAAAAACCCTGGTGGATAGCTGCAAGGTATCCCAGAGCTCATGACGGAACTAAGCTGGAGAGGGCCCACCTCCACAACGGGGAGGGGCGAACAACCCTCAGAAAAGCCATGCTACGTCGAGGAAAGGCGGGCCGAGGCCACACCATCAAACGAAGCGCTCCGGGACTGAGATGCAGTCCGCCGGAGCCCGGAAAGAGACAAAAATCGTCCTGACCCGAGGCTCGTACGTGAAGCCTGCAAGGTCTCGAGCAGCCAAAGTTCGTCCTGCGCCGAGACGAAAAAGGGTCAAGTACCCGTCAAGTTTCCGACAGAAGGGGTCACAAGAAAAGTGCCCCGACCTTGATCAAGAAGCCCCCGTCGGCACCGACGGTGATATCTGACGGGTGAAAACTTCGCTCCGTACACCAGGTGGGAGCACCCGCACCACCATTAAAGGGTGTGACCACCGACTGAACGTGTAAAGCGGAGGGACTGAACGACACCATCCGCAGCCCAGAAAAAGCTGCCGACCCTGAGCAAAGGTTGTTGAAACCGACTGACCAAAAATCAAAGGCTAGCGAAACAAAAGGCAGGCCGTTGTAGCTGTGAGACGGCATGGGTCGTAAGACCGCGGAGCCGTACAACATAGTCGACGGCACCCAAGCGAGGTCCGAAAACTGTAGCAGTTGCGGGACCGCGTAGCTCCAGGCCACGCCTATCAACAGCGAAACTTGTCTAAGAAGTTGACTGGAGAAAGTGTTAACGTACTACGTATAGTAACAACCTTGAAACCGCGGAGCCTACGGCTACGGGCGCGGAGAAAACGAATACCGTATGTCTGTACGGGCAGTTAAGTAACAGGCCGTAAAACCGCAAGGAAGCAGCTGTAAGGTGTTAAAGTATGGAAGGAACCATACGTGCCGTCGTTGGTAATAGCTACCCCAAACGTAAGGTTGTCTACCAAAAGGCCACCTATGGTCAAGAAAAATATCCTGCATGGAGGTAATATTGACAAGTAGGGGGTAACGTACTACGTCAACCGTATGAGTCATAAACCCCAACACTGGGGTAGAAATCACGAAAGAGGTGACGTCCTGTGTATACTACACGGACCGTTAAACACCCTGCACCACGGAGCGGAAAAGCGCGTGGCTAGTGGGGACTTACGCCGTACAAAGTACGCAACCCCGTTAAGTATAATAGATCCGTTATGGGTCTACAAAGGCGTCAGCATGACAAGTAAAACCACGAGTCCACCGCCAACGATGTCGCTGTGCACCACGGAGCAAAAAGCTCGTGGCTACGCGAGGGGGACAACTGGTACTGGTACGTGTCCCGAACGAAGTAGCTATCCCAAAGGACCGTCTAGGTCCACGATAGCGTGAACGTACTACACCTGTAACGTGAGTCGTTATCTCATTATACCTCTATTCACCACGGGGCCACCGAGTAAGTGGCGACGCGTAGGGAAGAAGTACACAGTACGCGTTCCGTTGAGAATAGGTAAAATATATATAAACTGAGGCCGTAAGAAATACGGAGGAGTTCACGTGCCACGCAAGCTATACGAGTCGTAAACTGAGTTTGTTCCATCACGGAGCTACGAAACCGGTAGCTGCGTGGGGAAGAGGGGACTACCGTCGTACTCAGTACGTGTCCCGGTAAGAGAAACGGCCGCGGAACGCAGTAGTTCATGGCTACTGGTCCTCTACCACACAGCCGCGCCGCTGGTATAGCCGTTAACTCCGTTTGTATAAAATCACTACGGAGCCGCGAAGCCGGCGGCTACGCGTGGGGACTGCCGTCGAACGCTAAAAACGTCCCAGCAAAAAACGACCGCGGAACACTGCAACACGCGGCTAACGGTCGCAATATCCCGAAGTTCCGATACCCGGGTTTATCGTACGTTGTACGTAAAACCGCGTTAATATCTGTAGAATGTGAGCCGAAGGTCTCGTTCGACGCAAGAATCACATTCAGAGTAGTTTGAACGGTCGTGGAACTACGTAACACGGAGGGAATAGCTCTCGTGATGGTATGCCTCCCGTAAAGAAGGAAATCTTATCACCCGAGCGCTAGGCCTCGAAACCCGAGCAAGCGCTAACACGCGACGCATCCTGGGAGCGTGACGTACCGACAAACGGGGACTCGTCCTCGTGTCCATGAACTGGTGAAAAACTATGCGGAACCGTGACGTTCAACGCGAAAATCTCACCAAGTCAGCTCACACGGACGTGGGGATCTCCGAAACTAACGGGTGTGACGTACGTTGTACGTTACCTTGCTGTAGAACTAAGCAGCACTACAGACCCAAACGTCATCCCATGCCCCGGACGGAGCCGCCAAGTTGTGTTACGGACCCTTACGGGGCCGTAAAACAAGCCGTGGGGGCCGTATGGAACCGATTACCGGAGCCGTACGGACCCTAATGGACCCGTGCAAGGAATCCAATGGCTCTACAACTAGCCGTAAAAAAGGGGACTAACTCACGTAAGACCCCGTAGGGCGTCGCCTCTTGTTGGCCGACCGGTCCCATCGCGGAACCGAGGACCACAGCGGTGTACACGGGTTTGAACATGTCGATAACACCAAAGCGCAACCTAAGAAGCGTTTACATGCGACGCATCGCAGGACAGTCAAGGCGCGTAACGCACCGACACTAGGGACCTGCCCGTCGTGTCGATGATATAGGCGCAAAACATCGCGGAACTGTGACGTTCAACGCGGAAAATCCTACAGAGGCAGTTCACACGGCCGTGGAACAGCGTAGCTATGACCAAAAGCTTCCTAGCTAGCGAACTCAACTTCAGGGTTCATCGTACAGTGTACGTTATCCCGTTGCAAAACTCCGAAGTCGTACAGGCCCGTACGGTCTAGAGAAAGCGTTTGCACGCTATGCAAAGCGGGACCTCTGAGTACCGACGCACGGAGAGCCTGTGCGTAACGTTCAACGCGGATAATCGCACGGGAACTGCGTAGCTAATGGCCACGGAACCATGAATATAATAGCTCTCACGGCGCTCCTCCGTGCCTACTCGATACATATCCGGGTAAATCGTAAAGATATCCCGTTATTGCATCCGGAACGCTCTCGGTCGCACCTTGAAAAATACCGGTCGCGGTGGACAGTGCTCAACGCCGGATAATCGAATGGACTCGCAAATCTGCACGCGTAACGCGTGAGATGGATGTGACCGGAGCGTAAATGATTATCGCTGCCGAACTGCGTGTCCTCCAGCCATGATACTGGCCGGTAATGTTCAACGCAGATAATCTTAATCTTAATTGCGTTTGCACGAGTCGTGGAACTGCGTAGCTAATGGCTACAGGACCAAGAAGAAAATAGCTGTCGTGATGCTATACTTCTTGTAAAGAAAGTCATCTGTCACCTGACCACGTAGCGTATATAACCGGGTATATATTATATATTCCGCTCACTGCGAGCCGTATATAAACGCGGACCGTGGATATAACCGTATAAACACGGGCCGCGGAACCGTATAACTGTCGTAGCCGTTGGCTACATATATTCCAGATGAACCGTACATATATATATATCAGACCGTCGCTTCTCCATATACCGGTATCGCCGCTAGATCCCAATATCTACTCGCATATAACACGTGAGATGGATGTCACCGGGCGTAATTTAAAGAAGCGTTTGCGCTACGCATCACGAGACATCCTGGGTGTGTAAAACATCGACACCCGGGGACCTGTCCTTCATGTCCATGATACTGGTGAAAATAAATACGGAACTTGTAACGTTCATAGACAGTCTTAATTGCGTTCACATGGATATATATGGGCGTATATTAAACCGTACGATGTACGTTAACCCGTTAAATACGGACCCGTGTAAACACGGGCCGCGGAACCAATCAATGGAACCTTCCGCCCCGTAACAACGGGCCGCGGAACCGTATGGAACAAATCCAATGGAACCGTTCGCCCCGTAACAACAGGCCGCGGAACCGTATGGAACCGTCAATGGAACCGTTCGCCCCGTAACAACGGGCCGCGGAACCGTATGGATCACGGAACCGTCAATGGAACCGTCGCCCCGTAACAACGGGCCGCGGAACCGTATGGACCACGGAACCGTCCGCCCGTAACAACGGGCCGCGGAACCGTATACAACAGGCGACGTTCGTTAACGCCCTATATATATATTTCTTTTATATCTGAAAGAGAAGAACATATATCCATGCGGACCTACACAAATACGGCAAAGTATATCTAAACAGAACACAAAACTCTCTTAAACAGAAAAATTCTTCACTGAAAAATAAATTTCTTAAGAGAAGAACGTATGTCCATGCGTATAAACGCGGCAAAGTAACTATGATCTTATATATATATGTGTATCTCTCCGATGAAAACGAAAATATCGCTAGTAACAACTGTAGCTCCCTAGAGTTTGTTATGACTATATATGCGCCAAAATATAATGCATATGAAATATATATATATATAACGCTATATCGATATAATATATGTGCTCTAGGACCTATATCTCGATATCGCTATATATATATGTATATATATATATATATAAAAAACCCTTCATATATATATATATATGACCAGTTTTCAGCGATGTTAGTGACAACAACGCGCTGATATATATATATATATATATCGTGTGATATATATATACATATATATATATATATATATATATATATATATATATATATATATATATATATATATATATATATATATATATATATATATATATATATATATATATATATATATATATATATATATATATATATATATATATATATATATATATATATATATATATATATATATATATATATATATATATATATATATATATATATATATATATATATATATATATATATATATATGTATATATATATATATATATATATATATATATATATATATATATATATATATATATATATATATATATATATATATATATATATATATATATATATATATATATATATATATATATATATATATATATATATATATATATATATATATATATATATATATATATATATATATAAAAACATGGCAGCATTTAAACACATCCCCGGACATATGCCAGGGGCTCCTGTTTGGCAGGATGCTGAGACTGTGGGTGTGGGTAATCTAACAGAACACCGGATATACCCAGGCGGATCAGATCAGCACTTCTTGGCAAAGAAAAAAACAAAAACATCTTTAAAAACTACCGTATACATGATGATGCCACTGTGTAAAGGTGGCGTGCCGACACTCTAATATTTTGGCAAACACAGTTAAACTTTGCCGTGTGAATTGCCTTGGACCAAGGCTTAGTCAACATACTGATATAACGTTGGGCCAACGTTTAGTCAACGTTTTGATTGGTTGGCCCAGCGTTGGCAAATTGGCTGGACCAACTGGACTTTCATAAATTAATTCGTACGTACGTACAGTGTATGTATAATTGTACACTGTACGTATGCAGTGTTGCGGCAGAGTAATGCGTGAATTTTCGGTGGCCTTGAGATGTTCAATTTCTAAATATGTGGGGAAAATTAGAACATCACTGATGTAAGGGCGGGAATCTTTCATGACCCTTTTCACTCACAGCTTTTTGACCCAAATATATCCAATAATTGTATGCGCAACTTTTTTTCAATTATTCATAGGAAATTGCTTTTCTACCTGTTTAGATATGATTTTTTTTTCTTATCTGAGCTAATTTGAAAATTTTCTTCTATTCACCGATTGAAATTTCTAACTTTGTGTTTGATTTGTGGATCTAGTATGGACATCTAGTATAGGCAGTGGTGTAGATCTAGGGGCTCTTCTCCCCAATGTTATCGACATGCAACAATGCGTTATCTGCTCGAAATGTGCGATTAATAAATACAGCCAGGAGGCTGAGCACCCCCACCCCCCTCCCACTCGAAAATAGCCAGGGGGCTCAGCTCCCTAAGCCCCCACCCGCTTCTACACTAAGGCGTCTAAAATTATTAGCATGCAGTCATTCTTTAAACAAAAACAAACACTGTGCAGTTGATACAACTCTGTCATCCTTTTTATTTTGATAAAACAAGTCAAATTTCCATAATAAATAATTTTATTAAAGGCAAGACACGTTTCCATTGCAGTTAACATGTTTTCGATTAAATTTACTTACAATTATGATTTATGTTGAATAAGTTTATAACACTTATAATAAATCACAATTTAACAACGACATAAGCGACCAGTGCTAGTTTGCTTGAGATGTTTGTTGAATGAAACGTCGAAGAGATGTCCCTTAATCACGTGTGGGATGGATGAGAGATGGGTGCCGGAAATTACCCACGAGGCTGCAAGCAAAGATATTGCTGTATCAACAATTCAATTTATTTGAACCATTTCCCTGACTTTCTTAATTTAATTCCCCTCACTTTCATAAATTCATACCCCCTGACTTTCATAATTTTATTCCCATCACTTTCATAATTTCATTTCCCTCACTTTCATAATTTCATTCCCCTCACTTTCATAATTTCATTCCCCTGACTTTCATAATTTCGTTCCCCTGACTTTCATAATTTCATTCTGATCACTTTCATAATTTCATTCCCCTCACTTTTATAAATTCATTCCCGACTTTCATAATTGCATTCCCTTAACTTTCATAATTTAATTCCCCTCGCTTTCATAACTTCATTCCCCTCACTTTCATAATTTAATTCCCCTCGACTTTTATAATTAATTCCCCCCACTATCATAATCAATTTCCCCTGACTTTCGTAATTTCATTCCCTGACTTTCATAATTTCATTTCGTGACTTTCATAATTTCATTCCCCGGACTTTTATAATTTCATTCCCCTCACTTTCATAATTCATTCCCCTCACTTTCGTAATCTAATTCCCCTCACTTTCCTAATTTAATTCATCTGACTTTCATAATTTCATTCACCTGACTTTCTTGATTTCATTCCCCTTTCTTTCATGTTTTCATTCCCCTCACTTTCATAATTTCATTCCCCTCTTTCATAATTTCATTCCCCTCACTTTCATAATTCATTCCCCTCACTTTTGTAATTTAATTCCCCTCACTTTCCTAATTTAATTCATCTGACTTTCATAATTTCATTCACATGACTTTCATAATTCATTCCCCTCACTTTCATAATTCATTCCCCTCACTTTTGTAATTTAATTCCCCTCACTTTCCTAATTTAATTCATCTGACTTTCATAATTTCATTCACATGACTTTCATAATTTCATTCCCCTCACTTTCATAATTTCATTCCCCTGACTTTCATAATTTGAATGTTGGTCAAACAGTTAAACCGATTTCGTGACTTAATGTTTCTTTAATTTTCCAGATTAAAGAGATGTTGGTTAATCTAATTACGATTGGTCAAATCGCAAAAAGTTGCTTTAAAGTTTGTAACTATAGTCAGACTAATAAAGAGCTAAACAAGGATGTAATGAGGCGGTTACTCTCAGTCTATGGAAGAAGAGATGTCTTTAGATTTCTTATTGTGATCACCACTAGACAATGTAGGAAGAATAAAGAGCGAAGCTCCCTACACCTCAAATGTCGGTCCAAACCCCCCTTAAACTTAAATCTTACACTGAATATATATCTTAGTTTATAATTCAAAATTTATCTACATTATCATCTACAGTAAAGAGTTTCGTCAAACATCATCTATATTGCATTGAATTATGATACATGAATTATGATTATGATACATGGTTGCACAAAGTGCAAAAAGGGATCCAAGCAAAAAGGGATCCAAGCAAAAAGGATCCAAGCAAAAAGGGATCCAAGCAAAAAGCTTGAAATGGATTACAACCTCTCGGCACCATTATAAAAATCATACATCAAACGTTATCGATCCCAATCGTCTCCCTTTTCCGACGACAGTATATGAAAAACAAACTGGTAACTGATAACATTTCAATATTTTCGTATGAAAGCTGATCTCGGCGAACAAGCAGCCGATCAGGTTTTGCCATAAATCCCATCGCTAAACCCGAATGGATCCGAACAGATGACGTCATGGATGTCAATGAATAGTGGAATGTAAGTGACGTAATCCAGGAAGTCCACGGTATCCTTGCCTTCACGATTGAATTTATCGACCACCTAGATGTAAAAAGAAATACGCGTCAGATCGAAATAGAAAACAGTCCAATATTAGCATATATCAAACTAAGTACAACAAGATGCCAGAAACATTTTCAGCTTTGGTAAATACTCGTAATTTAAGGGGACACCATCCGACTTGGTGATTCATTTTAATTCACGCAAATATTGCCTGTAACAACAATACAGCAGTGTTTATTTTTTTAGAATTTTGGAAGGGCTTTCAAATTTCTTTAAGTCTTTTTCTTATGATCTGCCAATGTAACGAGTGCCCAGGCACCATACTCACCCCTGGATCTGCGACTGGAGACGGGTTTTTATTGTCACCAAAATTGTAGCAATAAAAATTTTCCAACATGATGTGGACATTTACCCCCGATTAACAGATTACAAGGTATATTCATCTATTTTTCTTTGGCCTTAAAAATCATTAACCCTGAAAATAAATACAGCTATAAAAAAAAAAAACAATCGGAAAATTCCATGAAAAACAGGAGTTTAAATTTCGCGGCGACTCATATTTTTCGGCCAAAGCAATCTTCACCCCATTATATGTGAGCCTGTCAGCCTACGTTTCAGGCTACACTGTGCTTGGGTGTTAAGCTATTTTACACAAATGAGTTTTTTTTCACACTCATGCGGCGGAGGATGCAAAAAAAAACGTATTTTTTTTAGAAATGTAATAAGATACCAGATTTGCATATCTTTGAAAGCTCAAATCAAACTTTATGGAACCTCCTTCCTTATTTTCACGATTTATTTCAATCAATTTTAAAATCCTTAAAATATTTTAAAGTTTTTTTTAATAAAATATGTATTTTATTAAAGGACAGCTAGAGGCAACATGGGCGGTTTAAAATATGATTTAAACCATTAAAACAGCAAAAAAGTACATCAAAATTGCTTAAATTTTGACCAATTTACAGCATTTTTAATTTCTAGCTGTAATAACACAATAATATGTAACATCAAAGGGGGAAGGATCCTTCATCACCATTTGTAAAACTTGTATTTATTTTTGTATTCCTCTGTCAATGTTGTTTGCAATATAGCACTATTTGACTTCAGGAAAATGTTTTCAGAGCTTGGTCATACCTCGAACCATCATGTGATTGTCATTCTGAAATTCACAAGTAGCTGAATTTGATGAACAGAATTTAAAGAATTACATAAAGATTTTAAGATGTGTTCCTCATACTATATCACAAATTCCGCAAAAATTAACAAATTTTGAAACTTTGTTTAGTCATAACTTGAAAATTAAATAAGTTTTTTTACAAATTGTAACTACATCCTTAGTCCTTCAATCATTATCGATCAATCAATCAACACACATAAGCACCATGCAGTCACTCGGCTAGCTGTTTAATCATCCAGTGCAGGCTTGCCATCGTTTTGACGAATAAATGGAAAAGTACAAACCATTTCTATGTGCTTCTTTTTCATGCCTCCCGCCTCCAGCTCCAGCGCCAAATTTTTGATGGGCACCGTACCAGTCCGCCGCCCCAGAGCGTCTTCCTCCTCTAGCAACCAGAACAACTCCTGATAATGATAAAAGACAATAATTATGCGTTACATTATCAAAATTACAAAGAACGGATTAACTGATCATAATGACATTATATATTGGATTCTATGCACGCTATGCAAATTGAGTAAATTGGAAGTTTTTGGCCCCGGCGTACATACAGGAGTATTCCGAATCATCTTAAACACAATCGGAGACTTACACTACAAATATAAAGAAACAATCTACATTATTACAAACATACTTCAATGATATGCCTCTAATACAGGCACATAACAATCGATTTTCCATTTCATGATTCAGATCCATTCTTTAATGCATAAACGTACGTTTCGAAGGCAGATCATGGACGACGGTCGTGCTTCTTCACGCTAGCGCATGTACTTACATCACTTGACTTCCCAAAAAGCTTCAATTGTCAATAGGATTTTACCAATTTCGAATGCGTTTTTTAAATAATGTGTCCTTTATGCATAAAAATGGATATTTTCTTGTCAGTTGGAGAATAATATTGTGCTGAAAAGATACTGGGCCATTCCGCAGTCTGTGACGTGACGTGACGTGATTTACGTGACGGACTGCGGAATGGCCTTAGCAGATCCCTAGGGTGTCCTAGGGCCATTCCGCATTCTGTGACTTACGTGGGGACTGCAGATTGGCCCAGCTAGTAGATCCCTAGGGTCTCCTATGCTAGGGCCAGTCTGTGACTTACGTGACGGACTGCGGAATGGCCATACCACAAAATGTAGGAATACTCTCAATGAATAGAAGATCGACATGCTCTACCAGTGGTTTCTCCAACCAGTGGCGTGGTGGCAGGAGGCCAGGGGAGGGATGGGAGGGCAACTCCCCCAGCGAAGCTTTCTGAGAGGGCGCAGAGTGCTCAAGGGGGTGCCAAAATGATCCTGAAAATATATCTTTTTAGGCCCTGCGAAAATGTATGTGTTGATCAATAACTTCTTATGTACTATCTGCACGTAGTATTCCATTTTTGTCGTCCAAAAGCGCATACATTTTCCACAAAAAAGACAAAATTTCCGGGAACTTCACCCCGAACGCAGCCATTTGGCACTCGAGCGGGCCCCTGGATTTCGCGCCTGGAAAATAGAAGATACATGGCGATAGCTCGTCAGCAATATTTAATATCTGCCCCTACCAAAAAGAGCATCGATTTGATTGAATACAGCTGGTAGATTCTTTTCGAGAGGGCGCCAAATGGTCACAGGGGCGCAAAATTTGTCTTGGGAATATATTCTTATAAACTTGTTATTCTCAACGCTGTAAATGTTTTCTCTCAAAGCTTTATTTTTACATCAAAAACATAAAAACCACCCCAAACCACCCCTAGACCCAAACTAAAGACACATATTGTAGTCAATGGGATTCTAAATTAGAAGATTCGTTCCAAAATATATCGTCTTTTTAACTAGTTTAATGTGGAATTGACACAATTTTAAGCAATTTTCTGCTTCCAAAATCAAGCCAAAAACGCCCACTAGAACGTCTGCACTGGATTAAGCAATTTTCTACTATCTCCAGCTTCCCCACCTGCAGCTTCGCCCTATAGATGTGACACATTTTAAAGCCCTTTTCTGTTATCAAAACCACACAAAAAACAACAACGTAGGCCTGGGCTTCCCAGAAACCCTTGGCTCTCCACCGGGTCTTCGCTGCCTTCGCTCCTATATCATGCCTATTGAGTTAACACAATTTTAAGCAAGTTCCAGTTTGCCTCCCCCTTTCCTGCCCTCCTGCCCTCCCTCCGTTATTTTTTCTTCAATTTCCAACAATTTTCTTTTAATTTCTGGGAATTTTTGAATTTCCTTCATTTTCCGGAAATTTACTTCCATTTTCGTAAAATTTCTATCATTTGGGGAATAATTTCTTCAATATTTAAGAAATTTCCGTCAAGTTTCGGCATTTTGGGAAATTTTCCTTCAATTTTCGTGAAATTTCCTTCATTTTGGAATATATTCTTTAAAATTTAGGAAATTGTCTTCATTTTTCCGGAAAATTTCATTCATTCTGCACAAGTTTTCTTCAATTTTTGAGAATTTCTATTCAAATTTTAAGAAATTTCCTTTCATTTTTGGTATTTTGGGGAACTTTTCTTGAATTTTCAACAAATTTCCTTCATTTTGGGATATTTTTTTCAATCATTTAGGAAGCTTTTCTTCAATTTTTTGAAAAGTTCTTTCATTTTTGGAAAATTTCTTTCATTTTTGTGAAAGTCTTCTTCATTTTGGGATAATTTCTTCAATATTTAAGAAATTTTCTTCAATTTTCGGAAAATTTCATTCATTCTGCACAAGTTTTCTTCAATTTTTTTTAGATTCATTTGCAAATTTCGAGAAATTTCCTTCCATTTTCGGCATTTTGGGTAATTTTTCTTCAATTTCTGTGAAAATTCCTTCATTTTGGGAATATTTTCTTCAATATTTAGGAAGCTTTTCTTCAATTTTTTGAAAAGTTCTTTCATTTTTGGAAAATTTCTTTCATTTTTGTGAGTCTTCTTCATTTTCGTGAAATTTTCTTCATTTTAGGGATAATTTCTTCAATATTTAAGAAATTTTCTTCAATTTTCGGAAAATTTCATTCATTCTGCACAAGTTTTCTTCAATTTTTTTAGATTTATTTGCAAATTTCGAGAAATTTCCTTCCATTTTCGGCATTTTGGGTAATTTTTCTTCAATTTCTGTGAAATTTCCTTCATTTTGGGAATATTTTCTTCAATATTTAGGAAGTTTAATGTTCGTGAAATTTCCTTCACTTTGGGGATAATTTCTTCAATATTTAGGAAGTTTTTCTTCAAATTTTTTGGAAAATTTCCTTCATTCTGCAGAAGTTTCCTTCATTTTCGGAATTTTCTGTCCCTAGATTTGAAACACTGATTTTATGCAATTTCCTAAACGGTGCCATATAAACAGTGCATGCCAATTTAGATCTATGTGCACGTTTTACTTAAGGGCATTTTTTATTTTAGGGGGAGGGGCGCTAAAATGTCCTTGCCCCAAGTGAAACATAACCAACCACGCCAATGTCTCCAACCATGGAGTGGTACTTCATTGCTCCAATATCCAAATTTAGTGTAAGTCTAATTAATTTCCGCTTTACACTCTATAGTAGGCTAAACCAAAGCTACAGTGAAAGTTAGTAATTGCTGGTAAAGTTTGGTTTTTACCTTGGCTCTCTCCATTTTGACGTCCAGTGCGTTGAAATCTAATTTGTTGATCAACTTGCGTAAGAAAGGTCTGCAGGAGAAACATACAATAAAACAATCAATGTACGTGTGCTAGGCGGGAAACACTAACACTTATGTGTTGATTGTAAGGGGAAGGTAGCACGGAACTAACTATTTGCCCCATTGAGGTCCATGATAACAGAATCAGCTTCATTGTCCTTTTCGTACCAGAACGTGAAAGATTTGGGATATTCGTGATGTTTTCCGAAAAGAAGGCCTATTATATAATATCTTTCGGATGAGGGTACTTTCAATAGAGGGTCGCCGGAGGTTTTGGCCCTTTTATACAGGCAGAAATGAAAAAAAGCGTTGTGCACCCCGCTGAATGACCCAAATGTTGGAATGGATCCATAGTAAATTAGTTCCTCGTGAAACTTTTTTTCTGAAGCAGATCTTGTCTAATTTAGATATGCATAGTCAAGACCCTACCGTTCCTGAAAATTTCAACTTCAGAGCTTCCTGTTTTATAATATGGGGACCTCTTGAAATCATTTTTATTTACCATTTCTCTGGCAGTCTGGGGTTTCTCAATTTGGGCTGGCACAGTAATACCTAATTAGTACTGTGCTACCGGAAGGAAACCGACATAACAGTACCAAGTTTACCTCTGAAGTTGTTGACATATTGGCCTAACATACGAAAAATAGAGTAAGATAACAGTCCTTAGCGTGGAAAACGCGACTTACTCTAATCTTGTGATTTTCTCGGACAGTGCAGCAACCACTGTGAAAAGCTTCTGGTTCAAACGACATCGCTGGGGCATTTGGAGGAGCTTTAGAAAATATCAAATAAGACAATATGGTAAAATGATGTATTTCATTTCAAAAGTCATTGCTTGATAACCTGGCTTGTAAGAGTAGAACCGAATTACCAATGGGACAAAAGAGGCAAGTGCACCAGGACCCCACAAATATTCAAGTAATATTTGACCAATATTAACATTTTCGCCCTTGCAAAGTTAAAGGCTGGTGCAGTATATACACAAAAGGCCCCCACAAAAAATGTATATGTATTATTTTAAGAAAATCAAAGATTATAAATTAAGTATATGGTTGTTGAGGTATCAAGTAAGTCTCCAGGTTTCCCCAAATTCATTTAAAATTCATAAAGGGCACCCTCACTTTGAAATTGGGCGGAAACAAAATAAGCTTTCTCTTGCCTCTGTCAAGTTAAACTGACTCGAAATGTGTAGGAAGCTTTCGAAAAGTGAGGGAACTTATAGGCACTTCCCAAGTCATATACAGTACGTAGGTCCTCCAGTCTGTAGATAGAATTAGTGCCCAAAACAACAAAGCAAAAGGGGCACTTCCAACTTTTTTTAAAGTGTGCGCAAATTCCACCAGTTCTTGCACCTTTGGCAGTAATTCAGGGGCACTTTGCATTTTCGAAACGGGCACTTTTGACAATTGTTCGGAAAAGTGAACAATCACGTCCCCCCCCCCCCCTAAGATTACTAACCACCCCCTGACCACTAACCACCCCCCTTCCCCTACTCCTTCATTTTCATGAAATTTGCTTCAATGTTTGTATAATTTCGTTCATTTTTTTATTTTTCTTAAATTTTCTTGAAGTTGTCTTCAATTTTTGTTAAATTTGCTTTTCATTTTCGGGAATTTTGGTTCAATTTTTGTTTCCTTCAATTTCTGAAAATGTTCTTTAATTCTCGTGAAATTTAATTCATTTTCGAGAAGTTTTCAGGAAATTTTCTTCATTTTCAAGTAATGTTGCCAAATTTATACCAATATTTCCAATAAGTTTACTACACCCCCTCCCTTTACAAATAGTTTTTGGACCGTTGTAAGAGACTCATACATATTTGCACTGAGGTATAATGAGACAAATACTCAAATCTGAAACCCCCTCCCCCTCCCCTTTTAAATTTCCAATACTTTTCTTTGTTGCTTGCTCACTCCCTCATTTCTACGCTACTAATTACAGGAACATTTGGGGCACCGACTGATCTAAGGGTAGCTTTCTTGCATTTGGGATCACCAAGCAGCTCTGATAAAGGAGATGCAACTTACATGGAAGATAAATTGGCATTCTTTGGTTGTTAGCAGATTGTTGTTAACTTGCTGAAGAAGCTTTTCCAAATCTTTCATAGAAACTTCATGTTCCTGTATATAAGCAGGAAAGAAGAAGTACATTTATTTGTTCTTTGTTTACGATTAAAGATTATGTATTTAAGCAGTTCACAGTTTTGTAATACGTTGTTACCATTGTCATCAGTGGCGTAACGCAGTGGACTATACACCGGGACAGAGCCCGGGATCTCCGACACCAAAGGGGGCCTCCGACTCCAAAGGTGGCCTCCGACTCTAAAGGGGGCTTCCGACCCCAACTGGGGCCTCCAGCAAAGTAAATCGATAAAATGTACAAAATAATATGAAAATAACTTAATTTCCCAACGAACTAAAAAAAGTCTAAAAAAGATTTGTGTTTATCATCCAGTCGAGACCCTCTGATGATTTGACCTGCCCCTCGATCAATACAAATATATCTCCTTATTGTTTGTTTTGACTGGGATCCCCGATCAACCTAAACAGACGAAAAGAGTCAAAATATGTCCCTATATCAGAAATACGGGGATAGAGAAGCCAGGGTCCTGCGATAGATACCAACGGGCCCCTTGTCGCCTGTTTAGATTGGTCCCCAGTCTATGCGACGAAAGAAAAATGTTCATGAGAGAAAAACGTTGAGCTCACAGCCTAGATCTCAATTGGCATGCACCGTTTACAGGTTTAAATGACAGGTAAATTAATCGAATTGATTAGTTGACAGTAGTAAATTCATGATTTCCTGTGTAGGCAGCCGTTGTATGAAGAGGAGAAGGAGAGGGAGGGGGTTCGTACAACATAAAAATTCTTTAAATCTTGTCAAATTCAGAGGTGAAACCCTACGTTTTTCGTAATTTTGGTAGAGGTGAATTGCGTAAAATCAGCCCTGGTATAGCATGAATTCACCTCAGAATATAGCTTAATATTGTGTCAAATCGAGGGTTTAAGCCTTGCTTTTCTCGTAATTTTAATAACAGAAAAATCTTAAACTTGTGTCAAATCCAGGACGTAGCCCTGCGCTTTTTTGTAGCAAAATTGCTTTAAATCCACCGGAAGGCCACCGTTTCTCGTGAATTTGATATCAGAGAAATGCTTTAAAATGTGTCAAAAAAAAAGCGGCGAAGCATCCGGAAGTATGGGCGTAAATGCTGCGGGATAGGGGTATAAATCCCCTACTTTTTGACAAGGGAAGATAATCCATACTATCATACTCCTCCCCCACCCCCTCCCCTTCTCCACACACACACTTTTTGTGCCGCTGGTACTTCAATATTAAGTTGGCTGGTTGGAATTAGAAGCATAGGAAACAGGCTTGTTTCCTCCCCCCTTCCCCCTCCCTTTTCCTCGAAAGAATTATGTATACAATTATGTCCATAAATTAAGACTTAAATTCTTGATCAGTTGATGTTATAGACATTATGGAATTGGCAACAACTTGTATATCCCAAACGAAAATTGGTCAGAACCAGGACCCTACTGGGACCCTACCAGGGCTTCACTTCTGGACCTCACCAGGTTAAGCTTCGCGCTTGACGTGTCAGCTTTGGCGACACCATTTCCACATAATCATCCTCCACTTTTCCAAACAGATTTACGCCACTGCCCGGAAGCCCCCAGCATTTTTCGGGATTTTGATAGCAGAATATTGCTTAATGTTGTGTCAAGTCCAGCGTCGAACTCTTAAGTTGCGGTTAGCGTTTGGTGTGATTTTGGTATTAGAAATTGCTTTAAAATTGTGTTATTTCCATACTTTATAAGTTAGCTAAAAAATTTTATACATTTTTGATCAAATGTAGGACCACAATATGTGTCTTAAGACCAGGGATGATTGTTATGTTTTACATGTAAGAATAAAGCTTTGAGAGGAAACAACGTTAATTGTTTTGTAAATAATACAAATTGCAGAAGTTGAGAATAAAAAGTATATAACAATATATATATATATATTCTCAGGACAAATTTAGCGCCCCTGTCAGCATTGGCGCCCTCTCAGAAAGTTTCACTGGGGGAACTTGCCCCCCCCCTGAACCCCTTGCCACCACGCCACTGATCTTCTTCATAAAAGCTGTACCTGAACTGGATTCATCTGCTGATAGAGGCCGCTTTGCAACCGCCTAAACTCCATGTCCCCTGACGGCTTGCTGTGGGTCTCGTCCATTTTCATTGATTTCTCGATCGCTTCAATTATTCTCTTTTCGTCTGAAAAATGCGATCAATCCAAGAAAATCAACATTTATATAATCAGATAATAAATTTGATGTAAAGCCATTATCATATAGTAAAATTATGCGGGCATTAATTCTTTGCACACGTAACGGGGAAAGGGCCGGGTGGGAAACGTGTACGCATGCAGGTGGCTGGTGGAGACTGAAGAGGTTTTTACGGTATCACAACCGTTGAGTCAACGTGCGTTGAAGGGCGCTGTTAACCCAGTGGTGCAGACTTCCTTGTTAAGGTAAACGGCATAAAGACAAAATTAACACAGCCCCATTTTCAGATGATGAATTCATATTGATGCCTCAGAAAATCAAGCCTACAATCTCCATCAAACGTAGTCTAAGTGGCACAAACCCGCTACATTCGTCAACATTGATTTTTTTGCAGCCAACGTCAAAAAAGGCGGGGGTGGGGAGGTGGGGGGAGGGTGTATGCGTTTGTAAATTTATGTGAAAAGAACGTGAATTGAATAAGACGTGAAATCGCTAGTTTTTTGTGTGGTTGTAGATTAAATTAGTATATCTCAGAAACTTATGTTTTAGGTCTAAAAGTTCTTCCACGGCAAATTTATATTTTAGAACAAAATGGTATTGATCAGCAGACTTGCGTTTTAGGTCTTAAAAGGCAACTTGGCAAACTTAAGTTATAGGAATTTAATAAAAGCTATTCCTCAACAAATGCTTAAGCTAATCCTATACACAAACATACGTTGTAGGTCCAGTAGGTATTCCTCCACACCAGCAAGCTTCTCTTCCGCTCGTTCTTCTTCGGCCATAACTCGTCTCAACTCAGCGTCCGTCGATAACTACGAAAGCAGAAATGTTTATGACGTGAAACTAATATTTTTGATGAAGTTATGGAATGCTGGTAATTTTATATATCCAGAGAGTTCCCCCTGAAGCATGTCTTACAAGATGAAATATGCGAAAAGCCCAAATGTGAAGAAATATATCAATAAAAGCATGGCGACGACATTGGCATAAAAGGCAATTTCATTTAGGGGGCGATCATATTTATATTAATCATGATTATATTATAAAATCCAAGATTCAGGCAAACTAGCCTGTTCCCATTTCACATTTATTCTGAGAAATTAAGGAGAACTAATTTCACTCCTGTAGCAAATGGATTAATTCTGACAACTTTCAGCAAATTTAATTTGCTGCCTCAGCCTGTCTAAATGAATTACTTTTAATGTATTATGCAGTTTTTGCCCGAATATCGACAAACATTTTGCCCGAATTTTTGGTTTAAAAATTATGGAGCGGTCTCCCCCTCCCCTCCCCTCCCTCCCTACTCCTCCTGGAATAACCCGGTTCAAGCCTCGGTCGGGCGTAACCCGTTTTTCCACAGCTACGCAGGCAGATACGCCGATCATCAAAGCGGAAGTATGTTGTTTGAAGCTCCTGCTCCTCATTCAGCTCTTGAGAGAAGTGGCAATGATTCATTGGTGCTCGCCGTCCTTTGGCGGGACGTTAAGCCTACGGTCCCGATGGTAAAACAATCATACTCTACCTGGTTCTCTGAACACTTTTCGAAAGGAGTAGGATAAAACCCGGTGTTCATCCACTTCCGTCCCGGTCGCCGAGACTGGCATCTGTTATGCAGGCTATAGCTTGGTGTTTATGCTCGATCTAGGAGTCTTGCCGAGTTACCGTAAGGGAGGATCATGTACAAAACAAATCAGAATGTGAAATGTCTCATATTTAGCAGCGTGAATTTTGACATCAACGTCCAAAAAGTGGGAACGACTAGGGACCTTGATAACGTTATTTCTGAAAAAAGTGGGGGAGAGATGACTATTTACATCTGAGATTTATGGGAATTCTACCCGAATCAAATATATTTCAGAACCATCCCCACCCGACCCTGTATGATGCTAATTCTTGGGTTGGGCAACTGGGACGTACATGGTTATATATGCATGTTTAAAATTCTGAGCCCCGATGACATGGGCCATTTGGGAGCATCAAGACAAGGAATCGTCAATCTGAGCATGTGGGACTTCTCCCCATGGACCCGTACCAGAGTTTCGTTACAGGACCTCAAAATTTTGCCAGAATTTAATCATTTTCCAGGGAAAATTTCATCCCTGTCTGTTCAGAAATGTTTATCCAAATTGCCTGTTGGATTTTGTCATTATAATTTAAAATTGTCTTCTTTTCATCATTTGAATTTTGAACTTTTTGTTTGACTGTTTGATTCTAAGCCATTTTAAGGAATGAAAATCAAGAAATCTTCAGAGCGGCCAGCAGCTTCGCACCCGTGATCCCTACGAGGGTTTCGCTCATGAACCGCACAATTTTCGCACAATCGGAACGTTTCTCCTCTGCTTTTTTAGAAATGGTAACCAGATGCTTATCATGGTGGATTTTAACATCAGAACTTAAAATTGTACTCTTTTCATCACTTAAACTTTCAAACATTAGTGTTGATTTTGAGACAAAGCAACACAAAATATTCAGAGCTTCCAGCGCCTTCGCCCCTGGACCCTACCAAGACGACGCCCCTGGACCCCGCCAGGGGTCATTAAGAGGTTATTGTGTGATTGTAAACACATTTATATCGTTTATTTAAGTCGAGCAAATGCAAATTTTTGTTGGGTAAATTTGTCTTGCAAGCCCATCTGTACTCAATGTCAAGTTACGCCCCGTGTTAGTGACATTTTGCCACTTACCATTTCCACCTGCTCCTCGGACAGCCTGCCTATAATCCATTCATCCGGTAGATGCTTGATTTGAGCTGATGTTAAATGAGGGCGTTGGGGCTGAGATTGTTTAAGTCCTGCGTCCTCTGTCGAATCTGTGGACAACGAATGATATGCAACGAATAACAATATAATGAATGGCATGCAGTGAATAACAATATAACTTGTTTAGATTCTGAAGATGTAGAGCATATCGGTGAAGAAGAAACAAACTTCATGTTCACCGAGTACTTAAAACCTTATGTTTTTGCGATATTAAAGAGTTAAAACCTCACATACCCGTAGTCAGTGGCGTAGCCAGAAGGGGGAGGGGGCCATCACCCCCCACCATTATTTTAATCCGTCGGTTCAGATTGGTGCCGTCGGTTCAACTGTTTAACAAGCTTCAATATTCCAGGTGCTTATTATGTTTTTAGATTCCAAAAGGGCAAGGTTCTTTGGTAGTAATATATTAAACATTTGTGCGATTTTGTATTTAAATACATGAACTAAGATACACAGAGAGAGAGGAGAGAGAGAGAAATAAGGGAAGGGGGAAAGGAAAGGTGGGTGTCGGGGTATAGTGATACAGAACAGGCTCATTTTAAAAGTTTCATAACATTTACACAAGTTTGTAAATTATTGTAAAACCCATTAAAAGAGTGACGATTGAAAAATACAACAATATATTTCCACATTTGATTTTGTGTTTTGTATATGGAGTTATTATAGCTCTCTTTGACTTGAATTTCGACTTGTATAATACACCTTCTTACTATGCGTATTTCGTTGTGACATACTTTTTTCCCCTTGAAATGTCAATTTTGCGAGAGCTCCCGGGGGTACCGGAGCTTCGCACCTAGACCCCACTAGGGGCCCTTAAGCGGGCCCCTGGACCCCACGCCGACAATTCGAGCGCAAAGCGCTCGAAATGACATCTTTGGTGTCACCTCATCTATGCCACTAAATATCGTGTCGGTTTAATTCCCTCCCCCCCCCGCCCCAATATGAAAATCTTGGCTATGCCACTGCCCGTAGTCATGGGTTAGTCCGACGAACTTCACCCCACCAAGGTATAAACAAATCTAAAACATAATTTGTGCATTTAGTTCTACATGAGACATACTACAAATGTGTAGGCAAACTGTTAACGTTGGGGATTGGAAAAGGGATTGAACATTTCATGGGTATGTAGGTTTACTGAGTACAATAGATTTACCCTAACTTTCAGTAACACTTTGAATTTTCTTCGTTTAAAAAGAGGGGAATCTCTGGCAACATCCAGTAACAATCCGCCTCTGCCGTGACTCTCAATCATTACAACTATAAAACGGTACCTTTCTTGCTCTTCTTGTCATTCTTGGAGTAATTCTGCGGGTTCCGAGGATCCCAGTTTGGGTCAAAGATCTGAGGACATTCCTGCCTCGCCATACGCGCCATCAGCTGCTTCTTCACTTCTACAAAACACGAATGGCAAAATAACTAGTGAGTGCGATTTACTCCGAAATGTAGGTCGGAGATGAGTCAGTGCTGTAGAGCTAAATCTTGAGTTTGAAATTGTTTAGCATATAGACTTAATATAGATATCATAAGAACATTTAAAGTATAACATCTGGCACAGACTTATTAAGTTATCAGTCTACAATTTCAACGTTTTATCTGCATGGTGAATATCTGGCCTCTCATATGCGTCCTTTCAAGACTTACATTGAAGTCAGGAGCGCGTTATGTGAATGAAAGAACTTGTGCCGGATTTATTGGGCGCGTTCGGGATTTTGTCCGAGTAATAAGAATTTCAAGAATATGCCATAACTTCGTTACATGGTTGTCGGCATAGGCGGGATGCGAATTTTCTTCCCAACAGGATAGCAATGACACCAATTTCCTCTCTTCTCTGATTGGCTTAAATTCTGGACCGTAAACTTAACTAAAATGAGTGCAATTGCAATCCTGTTTGTTAAAAAAAAATAGCGAGCGGGATTTATCCACTGAAGGTGGTGGGGGATCAAACAATTAAAGTTGGTTACCATTTTGTTTTCAAAGGAGGGTGAGGGGGAGGGGAGCAAAATAATGAAATAAGAAATAATCACCATAAATATGGAAAAAGTGGAGGCAAATGCCCTCCTCGCAACCGCCCCACCACGATAACTATAGTAAGCTATAGTTATCGTTGAGAACTTCATCTTTACGCTAAAAACAGCTACAAGTAAAGTTAATTTCAACAACTCACGTTTAACATCACGGACATTTTCTCGCGTTAATTCAGTGTTGTGTGCGATACGGTCAAGTTCAAAGGTTAACTTCTTATTGTAATCCTCGACATCAAACTATAATCAAGACAAATAATAAAATAAATTCAAATAAATGATCAGTGGACCACTCGATATGATTAATCGGTGGACCACTCGATATGATTGATCGGTGGACCACTCGATATGATTGATCATACTTTGGTGGACCACTCAAAATGATTAATTATACTTTGGTGGACCACTGGACCACTCGATTGATTATACTTTGGTCGACCACTTGAATCATACTTTGTTGGACCACTCGATATGATTGATCATTTTGACCACTCGATTGATCATAATTGATTATACTTTGGTGGACCACTCGATATGATTGATCATACTTTGGTGGACCACTCGATATGATTGATTATACTTTGGTGGACCACTCAAAATGATTAATTATACTTTGGTGGACCACTCGATATGATTGATCAGTGGACCACTCGATATGATTGATCATACTTTGGTGGACCACTCGATATGATTGATCATACTTTGGTGGACCACTCAAAATGATTGATTATACTTTGGTCGACCACTCGATATAATTGAATCATACTTTGTTGGACCACTCGATATGATTGATCATTTTTGGTGGACCACTCAAAATGATTGATCATACTTTGGTGGACCACTCGATATGATTGATTATACTTTGGTGGACCACTCGATATGATTGATTATACTTTGGTGGACCATTTGATATGATTGATTATACTTTGGTGGACCACTCGATATGATTGACTTATACTTTGGTGGACCACTCGATATGATTGATTATACTTTGGTGGACCACTCGATATAATTGATCATACTTTGGTGGACCACTCGATATGATTGATCATACTTTGGTGGACCACTCGATATGATTGATTATGCTTTGGTGGACCACTCGATATGATTGATCATACTTTGGTGGACCACTCGATATGATTGATTATACTTTGGTGGACCACTCGATATAATTGATCATACTTTGGTGGACCACATGATATGATTGATTATACTTTGGCGGACCATTCGATATGATTGATCATACTTTGGTGGACTACTCGATATGATTGATCATACTTTGGTGGACCACTCTATATGATTGATCATACTTTGGTGGACCACTCGATATAATTGATCATACTTTGGTGGACCACTCGATATGATTTATTATACTTTGGTGGACAAACTCGATTTCAGGGACACCAGAGATAGACAAATTGCACAATATCACTTTCAGTCACAGGGCCGTAATCTTCCTTCACAATTTTAGAGGGAAAGGGGGAGCCATACCTTTCTTCCACAATGTAAGGGGACACTGTTTTCAAAAATTATGTATATGTTTCAAATTCTGTCTCAAAGTGGGGGACAAGTGCCTCTGCCCCTCAGGATTTACAGCTCTGCTCGGTCCTGTATGCAACAAGGCATGTTACCCATCCTTGCAGGGTCCTGTGCCCAACAAGGCATTTTACCCACCCTTGCTCGGTTCTGTACCCAACAAAGCACGTTACCAACCCTTGCTCGGTTCTGTACCCAACAAGGCATGTTACCCACCTTTACTCGGTCCTGCACCCAACAAGGCATGTTACCCACTCTTGCTCCAACCTGTATCCGACAAAGCATATTACCCACCCTTGCTCGATCCTGTAGGCCCTACCCAAGAGGGTGTGTTACCCATCCTTGTCCGGTTTTGTACCCAACAAGGAATGTTACCTACCCTTGCTCGATCCTGTAGGCCCTACCCAACAAGGCATGTTACCCACTCTTGCCCTGTTGTGTACCCAAAAAGGCATGTTCCCACCCTTACTCAGTTCCTATACCCAACAAGGTATGTTATCCACCCTTACTCGGTTCTGTACCCAACAAGGCATGTTACCCACCCTGGCCCCGTCCTGCACTCAAAAAAGCATGTTACCCACCCTTACTCCATCCTGTACCCAACAAGGCATGTTACGCACCCTTGCTTGGTCTTACGCCCAACAAGGCATGTTAGCCTACCCAACCTTTCTCAGTCCTGTACCCAACAAGGCATGTTCCCACCCTTACTCGGTTCTGTACCCAACAAGGCATGTTACCCACCCTTACTCGGTTCTGTACCCAACAATGCATGTTACCCACCCTGGCTCCGTCCTGTAGTCAACAAAGCAAGTTACCCACCCTTACTCCATCCTGTACCCAACAATGCATGTTACGCACCCTTGCTCGGTCTTGCGCCCAACAAGGCATCTTAGCCTACCCACCCTTTCTTAGTCGATCCTGTACCCAACAGGGCATGTTACCCACCCTTGCCCAGTTCTGTACCCAACAAGGCATGTTACCCACCCTTGCTCGATTCTTGACCCAACAAGGAATGCTACCCACCCTTGCTCTGTCCTGTTACCCACCCTTCCTCGGTCCTGTACCCAACAAGGCATGTTACATTGCATCACAGATTTGTGCGTACTTCCATGGATAATCCCTAGACACTTTAAAGGAAGCCTATCTATCCTTCAACTGAGAGCCTTATCATCTTTAACATCCGTTTATCATATAAAATATGCAGTGTTTTATTTGTATCATTCCATTATTACTTGGGCCCTAATCATCGATGTCGGAACCACGGGGGCAAGGGGGCACTGCCCATTTTGCTCCATAAGTAAGGGAGAGAAGCGGTCAGGAGGTGCCTTTTTGAAAGTTGGGGGCGGACGGCGGCAAGAGGTGCCATTTTAAAAGTTGAGGGAAGATGGGGCAGGATGTGCCCTTTTAAAAGTTATATAAAATTACTCTGGGTCATTCTTGAAGCTTGAAAACAAAAAGAAATTCACTTACTCACAAATTCTACAAAGTACATAGAAGTTGTAACATACATTTAGTATTTATTTGACACAATTAAAGCATGTCATTTACCAGAGGCCCGACACCGAGGGCATGGTGGGAGGGTCATGGCCCCCAATAATCATCTAAGCAGTTATATTTTCAAAAGTAGGCCTATTTGCCTGATGGGAAATTGCCAACATTGGTCCTGGTTCTCAAGCTTATAGTCGGGATTTGCCCACCGAAAATAGGGAAGGGGGCGGGGAAGTCAAGAGTGGAGTAGGGGGGCATAAAATCACGCTAAGATACAAAACATCACCATACAAAAGTATACATTTGGAAAAAGTAGGAACCTCCCCCGCTCCCCTCCTTACCCACACCAAAAACACTCAAACCATGAACCGGGGGACCAAGCACTTTCCCCCATCTATTTGAAAACTGACAAAAGTGCCCCTTTTTGTAAATTGCCCCTCAATTACTGTCAAAAAAAGTTCCCTCACTTGATTTTCTGTCCCCATTGTCCTGAATCCCTTCTGACACCCCTGGCCCTAATCGATAACAATGAAAAACATGAAGATGACGAAAGGGGAAATTGGCCAAATTCGAAAAGGCGTTTTCTGTGATGTCACTTGAAGAGCAATGCGATGACACCTTATATTAATGAAATTATCCATTATTCATAGTTAAAGAACGTTCTTGTATTTCTTTAAAGCGATTTCGTCTCAAAATAAATCGAAGTGATGTCATACATTGCAGAAGCAGTTCTTACTGACGTCATCAATTTTTTGCCATATAAAAAATAGCCCAAATTTATTATATGGGTAGGCTAATATATTGTATCAAAGATCAGTTAAGCATTTAAAAGGGACTTCATTGACGTTTTTGTATCTAAGATGTTTTATGAACATCCTAGAAATATTTGTTTAGTGACAGCGATATCGCTTCTGTAAGCAAAACGTCACTTCTGGCCCCTCCCACCGTTTACTGGAGGAACTTGCATGCCACCCTAAGGTAAAGGACAAGCCGATGGTGGCCCTCGTTGCCTTATGAAGCACTGGCGCCCCTGTACTGCGTGACATGTAGCATGGCAATAATTTCCATCAATGAAGAACCCATGAGATAGAGAAAACTAAACACAAATTCAGGAAACAAAGCAACACGAAGCCAACATAAATTATGCAAACTTGCTTTTACAAGGACTGCATTTGAAAGGGAATTAAATTTTCGTGACATTTAAAGATAGAAAATTAATTGTTAGAGTAACGAATACGACCTCTGCATGTCATAAAAATAAATAAATCAACTCACTGTGCTTTGAAACTGCATTGCTGCTATCTTGGCTGCGAGTCCTGGTGGTAAGTTGGACAGGTCTATGCCTTCCTCCTCATCCTCTAAATCACGCTTCTGATCGACCGAGATGTCCAACGCACTCATGTAATCTTCTTCTTCGTTTGCGCCAAAGGCGTTTCCAATATCGTCACCATCAATGTGCTTCGTACCATCTGATGTCGCAGAGTGCAGACCTGTATCTTCACCCTGTAATGATATAGCGCTACCTCGTTTTCCGGTAGACTGCACCATTGAGGTTTTGGGAGTAATGAACTCATCGACCACTGGCACTCCTTGTTTTCTTAGGAAATTGTTGAAAACGCGAAGGTAATATGGAACCCGGTGTTTGCTGGCGAGATAATTATTTATATGCGAAAATGAGTAGGTCTTCCAATTAAATGATAGTTCTGAGCGCTACCGGCATGTGGCAAAGCCTTTTAATCAATAGCCATGTAATAACATATACATATTTTAATGCCGTTAAGCAGCCAGAAAGACAGGGCAGTCAATTAGCCCCGTTTAGTTCCCAACTGTATATCACAGTGAAGCAGCCAGAAGGACGGGCAGTCGATTAGCCCAGTCTAGACTGTGTATATCACCATTCTTTGTATAACATGGTCTTGTCCCCCTGAGTAAAATTGCGGCCCACATAAATTTGTGGTATTTGCATAATATGGTACTGAGTGATGTACTATTTAGCTTACCTTTAAATGGTACAACCACGTATTGTAGCTTGATTAATTGTATGGAAATCTAGCCACCGAGCATCATGCCAGCAACATACCTCTCTAAGCATCTAAGATTTACCTCTCGGTTTCCACGGTGCTCTTAAAACTTCGCTACCATTCTAAACATTTACTAAATCTATAATTGCAACTCACAGGGGTACTTACAAAACGATGCAATACTTGGCAAGATAGTCCAGCGTATTGTCTTCACCTTCTTCCTCGTCTTCATCCACATCAATACTCACTAAAGGTTTCGGTGCTTTTCGCCAATTTTTCAACTTGGCTCTAAATGAGGACAAGCAAATGTACATCAAAACACCTGTTAATCGGTATAGCAGTCCCTGTATCTTGACCAACATACTATCAAATAATTTTGGCATGAGATCTTTACAAAAAGTTGCATTTTAATATATGAAGAAGTACAGGTATTTTAATTCACCATAAGCTTCACCCACGTTACGTCAGAACATTAATGGAACCACTACGCCACTTAGGCATTTCCCATTTATACATCCCCATCCCCTCCACAATACATCCCCCCCCCCCCATCTCCTACACACCCTACATTTACGCTTGGAACTTTTTGAAATTATGTAGTAGGTTGCGGCTATATGGGAAGGTGGCAGGATGGATGAAAAGCAGTGTAGAGCTGTGACCGTCTACACACATCACGCAAGAGAAATTAAATGTATCATGCAGAAGTCAAGCGTGAAGCGTGAGCGTGAGCGTGAGCGTGAGCGTGAAGCGTGAGCGTGAAGCGTGAGCGTGAGCGTGAAGCGTGAGCGTGAAGCGTGAGCGTGAAGCGTGAGCGTGAAGCGTGAGCGTGAAGCGTGAGCGTGAAGAGTGAAGCGTGAGCGTGAAGCGTGAGCGTGAAGCGTGAGCGTGAAGCGTGATCGTGAGCGTGAAGCGTGAGCGTGAAGCGTGAGCGTGAAGCGTGAGCGTGAAGCGTGAGCGTGAAGCATGACCATTTTCATTGAGTTCAGGTGAGAATTCAAAAAAAGTACATAGTGTATCTAGGTTATAGCTTGGTGCATGGGAAGAGAATAATGCTCCAACTCGAACATTCCCGCCATGCACTTTGGAGAAGAACAGTATAGCGTCAGCCTGAAGCAAGGAAGCCTGCACCATGGGGCGATCGCCACTGCCCTTCACCTTACGGGGTTAAAAGGGCCCTCCATTCCACGGGGGAAAGGGGGCAAAAGTGCTCTTTGGGAACTTTCTTCTTTTATTTAAAAAATATTTCGCACCTGCAAATAAAACTAACGGTTGTCAGGTGCATGCATACCCGATTTTGTATCACCATGTTAGGACTCAAGTGGCGGAATAACCAGAACCAAAAGGTTTTGTGGTTTCGATGCTCTTTTTTTCTTCATACATGTATGCTGATTGATTTGCAAGTTTTGTATTACCTGTCATGTCATTGCATATCAACACACTAGCTAACATCACAATTATACCAGATATGAAATAAACAAACAATGCGATTGTTAAAATATAAGCAATTCAAGATTTTTACATTAGGCCCCGCTTACTCTTTAATATGCATGATCTCACCACCAAAACCAATAGGGCACGTCGGCAGACCATGGGCTATCTGTGTACCACATATGAACTGAATCCTAAGTATCGAACTTGACACACTGTTTTTACAAGCTCTCTTCAACAAAATCATGGCCCACTATGCATTTTAATGAGTCACCATTTTGGTACCGTGAACATTTACACACTAGCTAACAATATAATTGTGCCAAGTTTGAAACAAATCAGTCTTGCGATTGTTGAGATATGAGCACTCCAAGATTTTATCATTAAGCCCCGCTAACTCATTAATATGCATGATCCCACCACCAAAAACAATAGGGCACGTCGGCAGACCATGGGCTATCTGTGTACCACATATGAACTGAATCCCAAGTATCGCACTTGAGATACTGTGTTTACAAGCTTTTTTCAACAAAATCATGCCCACTATGCATATTAATGAAATTCAACATTTTGGTACTATGAACATGCACACACTAGCTAACATCATAATATGAAACAAAACACACATGCGGTTCTTAAAATATGAGCATCTTGGGCGGTGCTTAACATGATTTGGTCGAAAAGAGCTTGTAAACACAGTGTCTCAAATGTGCCCTATTGACAGGAATCCGGTGCATCATTCTTGAGATATCGTGTTTGCGAACTGGGTGTCACCCCCCCTCCCCTCCCACACACACACACGCATACGTGCATAAACACATACATACACACATACGCCATCATGACCGCATAGGTTCCTGATGTTATCGCATCGGAACCAAAAAATTGTCTTTTCTTGAATTTAGCTCACTTCCGTCCCTGGTCTAAAGGACATGCGTACCGAACCCTAATGACCTACGTGATGCTGTTCAGGCCATACTTACTTGTAAACAGCTTTTCTTTTCCATTTAATGACCTCCTTCTTTGGCGTATCAGGCGGTGGCGGCGGCGGTGATGGTGATGATTCAGGTTCCGGCTCCTGTACGGGTTCACGTATGACGAAGAATGTGGGTGAAGGTGGTTTGGGAGGCTCGGGTTCGAGCTCCGGCTCTGGTTCGATTTCAGGTTCTGGCGTCGGTGGCGGAGTTGGTTCTTTGGGTGGCGGAGTAGGTTCTTTGGGAGCCACTAATGGTTCAGCAGGCTTTTTCTACATGGTAAGAGAATTCAAAAAAGTTTTTAAGTTCTCCTTATTCATAATTTTCACATGTATTATAATCATCGCCGGTGGCTTCCATCGGTCTAAAAGAAAACATATTTTCAAAGTAGAAATTAATACAAAAGAAATACATGAGCGCTTCTTTTTTGCATCTTAAATTCATTGACTACTAAGTGACCATGACATGGATTAAAATAAAGAATTTAAAAGCGAGACTACCTAAAAACTAACGAAAAGATGCTACAATTGATGCTCATACCTTTCATCGCAAAGGCGGATGTGCCCACTTACATTGAAATAAACATTCAATCTTCCACGAACCATGGAAGCACATCACAGGTTACCTTCCATCGTACTGAGACATGAAGGCACATCACGGGTTACTTCCCATCGTACTGAGCCATGAAGGCACATCACAGGCAACAACCAATCGTACTCATTTACAGTGGGTCATGAAGACACATCACAGGTTACCTTCAATCGTACTCATCTTCACTGGGCCTTGAAGGTACATCACAGGCTACCTCCAATCGTATTCATCTACACTGGCCACGAAGACACATCACAAGTTAGCTCCAATCGTGCCCATCTACACTCGGCCATGAAGACACATCACAAGTTACCTCCTATCGTACTCATCTACATTAGGCCATGAAGACACATCACAGGCTTCGTGGCCCAGTGTAGCCTGTGAGGTAGCACATCACAGGCTACCTCACAGTGTAGCCTGTGAGGTAGCACATCACAGGCTACCTCACATCACAGGCTACCTCACATTGTACTGAGCAATGAAGGCACATCACAGGCTACATCCCACCGTACTAAGCCATGAAGACACATCACAGATTACCTCCCATCAGACTGAGCCATGGAAGCACATCACAGGCTACCTCCAATCGTACTCATCTACACTGGGCCACGAAGACACATCACAGGCTACCTCCCATTGTGCTCATCTACACTGGGCCATGAAGACATATAACAGGCTACTTCCCATCAGACTGAATCATGGAAGCACATCACAGGCTACTTCCCATTGTACTGAGCCATGAAGGCACATCACAAGTTACCTCCTATCGTACTCATCTACATTAGGCCATGAAGACACATCACAGGCTTCGTGGCCCAGTGTAGCCTGTGAGGTAGCACATCACAGGCTACCTCACAGTGTAGCCTGTGAGGTAGCACATCACAGGCTACCTCACATCACAGGCTACCTCCCATTGTACTAAGCAATGAAGGCACATCACAGGCTACATCCCACCGTACTAAGCCATAAAGACACATCACAGATTACCTCCCATCAGAATGAACCATGGAAGCACATCACAGGCTACCTCCCATCAGACTGAGCCATGGAAGCACATCACAGGCTACCTCCAATCGTACTCATCTACACTGGGCCACGAAGACACATCACAGGCTACCGCCCATTGTGCTCATCTACACTGGGCCATGAAGACATATAACAGGCTACTTCCCATCAGACTGAATCATGGAAGCACATCACAGGCTACTTCCCATTGTACTGAGCCATGAAGGCACATCACAAGTTACCTCCTATCGTACTCATCTACATTAGGCCATGAAGACACATCACAGGCTTCGTGGCCCAGTGTAGCCTGTGAGGTAGCACATCACAGGCTACCTCACAGTGTAGCCTGTGAGGTAGCACATCACAGGCTACCTCACATCACAGGCTACCTCCCATTGTACTAAGCAATGAAGGCACATCACAGGCTACATCCCACCGTACTAAGCCATAAAGACACATCACAGATTACCTCCCATCAGAATGAACCATGGAAGCACATCACAGGCTACCTCCCATCAGACTGAGCCATGGAAGCACATCACAGGCTACCTCCAATCGTACTCATCTACACTGGGCCACGAAGACACATCACAGGCTACCGCCCATTGTGCTCATCTACACTGGGCCATGAAGACATATAACAGGCTACTTCCCATCAGACTGAATCATGGAAGCACATCACAGGCTACTTCCCATTGTACTGAGCCATGAAGGCACATCACAGGTTACCTCCAATCGTACTCATCTACACTGGGCCACGAAGACACATCACGGGCTACCTCCCATCGTACTGAACCATGGAAGCACATCACATGCTACATCCCATCGTACTAAGCCATGGAAGCGCAACAGGCTACCTCGCAACGTACTCATCTACACCGATGCATGAAGACACATCACAGGTTACCTCCCATCGTACTGAGCCATTAAGGCACCTCTCAGGCTACCTCCCATCGTACTGAGCCATTAAGGCACCTCTCAGGCTACCTCCCATCGTACTGAGCCATGATGGAATCACAGGCTACCTCCCATCGTACTGAGCCATGATGGCACATCACAGGCTACCTCCCATCGTACTCATCTACACTGGGCAATAAAGACACACCACAGGCCACCTCCTATCGTACTGAGCCGTGAAGGCACATAACACTCCACCTCTAATCTACAATGGGCCATGAAGAAACATCACAAGCTACCACCCATCGTACTGAGCCATGAAGGCACATCACAAGCTACAACCCATCGTACTCATCTACACTGGGCAATGAAGACACATCACAGGCTACCTCCCATCGTACTGAGCCGTGAAGGCACATACCAGTCTACCTCCAATCTACAATGGGCCATGAAGAAACATCACAGGCTACCACCCATCGTACTGAGCCATGAAGGTACATTACAGCCTACCTTCCATCATACTGAACCATGAAGGCACATCATAGGTTACCTCCCACCACACTGAGCCATGGAAGCACATCACATGCTACCTCCAATCGTACTAGTCTACACTGGGCCATGAAGGCATATCACAGGCTACCTCCCATCGTACTCATCTACACTAAGCCATAAAGGCACATCACAGGCTACCTCCCATTGTACTCATCTACACTGGGCCATGAAGGCATATCACAGGTTACTTCCCATTGTACTCATCTACACTGGGCCATGAAGGCACATCACATGCTACCTGCCATTGTACTCATCTACACTGGGCCATGAAGACGAATAACAGGTTACTTCCCATCAGACTGAGCCATTGAAGCACATCACAGGCTACCTCCCATCGTACTGAGCCATGGAAGCACATCACAGGCTACCTCCAATCGTACTTATCTACACTGGGCCATGAAGGCATATCACAGGCTACCTCCCATCGTACTCATCTACACTCAGCCATGAAGGCACACCACAGGCTACCTCCCATTGTACTCATCTACACTGGGCCATGAAGACATATCACAGGTTACTTCCCAACAAACTGAGCCATGGAAGCACATCACAGGCTACCTCCAATCGTACTCATCTACACTGGGCCACAAAAACACATCACAGGCTACCTCCCATCGTACTGAACCATGGAAGCACATCACAGGCTACCTCGCAACGTACTCATCTACACTGGTCCATGAAGACACATCACAGGATACATCCCATTGTACTCATCTACACTGGGAAATGAAGACATGCCACAGGCCACCTCCCATCGTACTGAGCCGTGAAGGCACATAACAGTCTACCTTCAATCTACACTGAGCGATGAAGACACATTACAAGCTACCTTTCATCGTACTGAGCCGTGAAGGCACATAACAGTCTACCTCAATCTACACTGGGCCATGAAGACACATCACAATCTACCGCCCATCGTACTGAGCCATGATGGCACATCACAGGCTACCTCCCATCGTACTGAGCCATGAAGGCACATCACAGGCTACCTTCAATCGTACTTATCTACACTGGGCCATAAAGGCATATCACAGCCTACCTCCATTGTGCTCATCTACACTCAGCCATGAAGGCACACCACAGGCTACCTCCCATCGTACTCATCTACACTCAGCCATGAAGGCACATCACAGGCTACCTGCCATTGTACTCATCTACACTGGGCCATGAAGACATATGACAGGTTACTTCCCATCAGACTGAGCCATGGAAGCACATCACAGGCTACCTCCAATCGTACTCATCTACACTGGGCCACGAAAACACATCACAGGCCACCTCCCATCGTACTGAACCATGGAAGCACATCACAGGCTACCTCCCATTGTACTGGGCCATGAAGGCACATCACAGGTTACCTCCCATCGTACTCATCTACATTGGGCCACGAAGACACATCACAGGCTACCTCCCATCGTACTGAATCATGGAAGCACATCACAGGCTACCTCCAATCGTACTGAGACATATCACAATCTACCTCCCATCGTACTGAGCCATGAAGGCACATTACAGCCTACCTTCCATCGTACTGAGCCATGAAGACACATCACAGGCTACCTCCAATCGTACTGAGACATATCACAATCTACCTCGAATCGCACTGAGCCATGAAGGCACATTACAGCCTACCTTCCATCATACTGAACCACGAAGGCACATCACAGGTTACCTCCCATCACACTGAGCCATGGAAGCACATCACATGCTAACTCCAATCGTACTCATCTACACTGGGCCATGAAGACACATCACAGGCTACCTCCAATCGTACTGAGACATATCACAATCTACCTCGAATCGTACTGAACCATGAAGGCACATTACAGCCTACCTTCCATCATACTGAACCACGAAGGCACATCACAGGTTACCTCCCATCACACTGAGCCATGGAAGCACATCACATGGGCTAACTCAATCGTACTCATCTACACTGGGCCATGAAGACACATCACAGGCTACCTCCAATCGTACTGAGACATATCACAATCTACCTCGAATCGTACTGAGCCATGAAGGCACATTACAGCCTACCTTCCATCATACTGAACCACGAAGGCACATCACAGGTTACCTCTCATCACACTGAGCCATGGAAGCACATCCAAGCTACCTCCAATCGTACTCATCCACACTGGGCCATGAAGGCATATCACAGGCTACCTCCCATCGTATTCATCTACACTCAGCCATGAAGGCACATCACAGGCTACCTGCCATTGTACTCATCTACACTGGGCCATGAAGACATATCACAGGCTACTTCCCATCAGACTGAGCCATGGAAGCACATCACAGGCTACCTCCAATCGTACTCATCTACACTGGGCCACGAAGACACATCACAGGCTACTTTCAATTGTACTGAGCCATTAAGGCACAACACAAGTTACCTCCCATCGTATTTAACTACACTGGGCCATGAAGACACATCGCAGGCTACCTCTCCTTGTACTGAGCAATGAAGGCACACCACATGCTGCATCCCATCGTTCTGAGCCATGGAAGCACATCACAGGCTACATCGCAACGTACTCATCCACACTGGGCCATGACACATGTATATATAGTAATAAACTTAATGTGCGTGTACGCAGGGGCGTCAAACTTGACTTTGAGACCAGGCAATTGCCCGACGAAAATTTGTATTTGCCAGACTTATTAAATAATATATACATGTGTCTAAACAATCAGCGATATTTGTATTACTTTCTTTAATGAAAAGATCAGATATCCATGATTTTTGAAGAAAAGTTTTTGTTGGACAATGCATGTTCCTTCTCTAAAAATGGCACTTTTACTTCTGAAAAAAGGGTCTTCTCATTCAGAAAAGGGCACCTTTCCTCTCTAAAAAAGAACACTTTTGAAAATTTTGAGAAAGGTGGGGGAACATGCCCCTGCGCCCCGGTTCCACCGCCTATGGCTCGACTTAATACCCAAGTATGATGTTGTCAGTACCATGTGCCGAGTCGGCGGTCGAAATCTAGCTTACTCGGGAATGACTGAGATATACTCTGATACCAGATACAAGTGCACCCGTCATTCTACATTTCTGCCCAACTAAAATCGGAATCCGGCCAACGGACGGGGAGAGAGAGGGGGAAGGGGGGGGGGCTCAAGGGAACAAAAAAACTATGATTTTATCCAAAACATTTTTTTTTTGTACATCACCTTTTCCCGAAGAAATAGTCAATTGCCCTACGAAAAAATGTTTTTAGGGGCTTATCACCCCTCCCCCCTCCACTTCTGCGTGTACAGTAAAATCAGCCGAAACCAAAAGTGTTCCTATTCACTGACCCTAATTCCCATGCGATCCCACTCATTCATCGTACCCACTTAAATCCCGACTCAAATCTCGTACCCACTCAAAGATATCCGAACCCAGCCTACGAGATTATTTGATGAAAACTGATAATTACCTCTCGCTTCCTTATTTCCACAGT
Source organism: Chiridota heheva (assembly GCA_020152595.1). NCBI lineage: Eukaryota > Metazoa > Echinodermata > Holothuroidea > Apodida > Chiridotidae > Chiridota > Chiridota heheva. Next base: position 1,873,247 of record JAIGNY010001857.1, on the reverse strand, counting down.
GCTCTTAAACTTCGTCACCATTTTTTTTTTCAATATAGGTCTCGGAAGTTGAGGGAACTTCGGAGCTTTTGTGGGCAGCGGCTCTTCGGGAATCGGCGCTAGGATAAAAAAAAAACAGCATAGATATCCATTAAAGTCCCCTTTTGATATGTATAAACAGGTAGAGATAAAAAAGATAAGAGATAAAAGCTGCAGTAAATTGCAGTTGTGTGCTTTGGGAGGATTTTACGTATAATGTATATACGCATGATGTAGCCAGAGGTCGAAATAGTCGTACCCCCTCCCAAAAAAAAAAAAAAAAAAAAAGTAATAATAATGATAATAATAGTAATTTAAAAAAAAAATAATAATGATAATAATATAAATAATAATAATGATAATAATGATAATAATAATAATAATAGTAATAATGATAATAATAATGATAATAATAATAATAATATTAATCATAATAATACTAATAATAATGATAATAATAATAATGATATAACAATAATAATAATGATAATAATAATAATAATAATAAAAAATAATAAATAATAATAAATAATAATAAATAATAATAAACAAACAAACAAACAAACATACATACAAACAAACAAACAAACAAATAAGTAAATGAATAAATAAATATATTAATAATAAGAAAAATAATTCGAAGAAGAATTTAAAGAAGAAGAATTTGAAGATGAAGAATTTGAAGAAGAAGAGTTTGAAGAAGAATTTAAAGATGTTGAAGAAGAAGAATTTGAAGAAGAAGAATTTGAAGAAGAAGAAGAATTTGAAGAAGAGTTTGAAGAAGAATTTGAAGAAGAATTTGAAAAAGAATAATTTGAAGGAGAAGAATTTAAAGAAAAAGAATTCAGAAGAAGAAGAATTTGAAGATGAAGAATTTGAAGAAGAAGAGTTTGAAGAAGAATTTAAAGATGTTGAAGAAGAAGAATTTGAAGAAGAAGAATTTGAAGAAGAAGAAGAATTTGAAGAAGAGTTTGAAGAAGAATTTGAAGAAGAATTTGAAAAAGAATAATTTGAAGGAGAAGAATTTAAAGAAAAGAATTCAAGAAGAAGAATTTGAAGATGAAGAATTTGAAGAAGAAGAGTTTGAAGAAGAATTTAAAGATGTTGAAGAAGAAGAATTTGAAGAAGAAGAATTTGAAGAAGAAGAAGAATTTGAAGAAGAGTTTGAAGAAGAATTTGAAGAAGAATTTGAAAAAGAATAATTTGAAGGAAAGAATTTAAAGAAAAAGAATTTGAAGAAGAAGAATTTGAAGATGAAGAATTTGAAGAAGAAGAGTTTGAAGAAGAATTTAAAGATGTTGAAGAAGAAGAATTTGAAGAAGAAGAATTTGAAGAAGAAGAAGAATTTGAAGAAGAGTTTGAAGAAGAATTTGAAGAAGAATTTGAAAAAGAATAATTTGAAGGAGAAGAATTTAAAGAAAAAGAATTCGAAGAAGAAGAATTTGAAGATGAAGAATTTGAAGAAGAATTTAAGAAGAATTTGAGAAGAAGAAGAAGAAGAAGAAGAAGAAGAAGAAGAAAGAAGAAGAAGAAGAAGAAGAAGAAGAAGAAGAAGAAGAAGAAGAAGAAGAAGAAGAAGAAAGAAGAAGAAGAAGAAGAAGAAGAAGAAGAAGAAGAAGAAGAAGAAGAAGAAGAAGAAGAAGAAGAAGAAGAAGAAGAATTTGAAGAAGAAGAAGAAGAAGAAGAAGAAGAAGAAGAAGAAGAAGAAGAAGAAGAAGAAGAAGAAGAAGAAGAAGAAGAAGAAGAAGAAGAAGAAGAAGAAGAAGAAGAAGAAGAAGAAGAAGAAGAAGAAGAAGAAGAAGAAGAAGAAGAAGAAGAAGAAGAAGAAGAAGAAGAAGAAGAAGAAGAAGAAGAAGAAGAAGAAGAAGAAGAAGAAGAAGAAGAAGAAGAAGAAGAAGAAGAAGAAGAAGAAGAAGAAGAAGAAGAAGAAGAAGAAGAAGAAGAAGAAGAAGAAGAAGAAGAAGAAGAAGAAGAAGAAGAAGAAGAAGAAGAAGAAGAAGAAGAAGAAGAAGAAGAAGAAGAAGAAGAAGAAGAAGAAGAAGAAGAAGAAGAAGAAGAAGAAGAAGAAGAAGAAGAAGAAGAAGAAGAAGAAGAAGAAGAAGAAGAAGAAGAAGAAGAAGAAGAAGAAGAAGAAGAAGAAGAAGAAGAAGAAGAAGAAGAAGAAGAAGAAGAAGAAGAAGAAGAAGAAGAAGAAGAAGAAGAAGAAGAAGAAGAAGAAGAAGAAGAAGAAAAAGAAAAAGAAAAAGAAAAAGAAAAAGAAAAAGAAAAAGAAAAAGAAAAAGAAAAAGAAAAAGAAGAAGAAGAAGAAGAAGAATTTGAAGAAGAAGGAGAAGAAGAAGAATTTGAAGAAGGCTGGCTACACCCCCTGTGTGCGGGTATGCATTCTTTAACATATGAAAATCTAGTTATCTCAATTATTTTTCCTGGCGTCCCTGCTGTCACCTACTGGCCCCGCTGTCACCTACTGGCCCTGCTGTCACCTACTGGCCCTGCTGTCACCTACTGGCCCCGCCGTCACCTACTGGCCACGCCGTCATCTACTGGCCCCGCCGTCACCTACTGGCCCCGCCGTCACCTACTAGCCCCGCCGTCACCTACCGGCCCCGCCGTCACCTACTGGCGCCGTCGTCACCTAATGGCCCCGCCGTCACCTATTGGGTCCGCCGTCACCTATTGGCCCCGCCGTCACCTACTGGCCCGCCGTCACCTACTGGCCCGCCGACACTTCACCCGTCACCCCGGCCACCTACTGGCCCCGCCGTCACCCACTGGCCCCGCCGTCACCTACTGGCCCCGCCGTCACCTACTGGCCCGCCGTCACCTACTGGCCCGCCGTCACCTACTGGCCCGCCGTCACCTACTGGCCCGCCGCCACCTACTGGCCTCGCCGCCTCACAAGCGCGCCTGCCTTTTCATGTATAGATTGTCGTTCTAGGATAAACTTCGCACCTGAGAATTATCGAAACTAAGCAGGGAAGCTTTCACCATTGACAATAATTAAATCATATAATCATAAAATATGAACAGAAAATGCAAGTCAAAAGAAATGTACAAAGAAAATTGAATATAACTCCTCTATGTGAAAGGTCATGGACACCGACAGGAAAAAACATAAAAATAGCCCAAATGGGCGAAATTGCTTCAGACAGAAACAGGATACAGCTGATGATTAACAATAACGAAATTGAAACAACTGTAGAAGCATAAGAATTATTAACAGGAAGTAAATGAGTTTAAAATATTGCCAAGCGGGTCAGCTAGTTTCAAAAAAATCTAAGCTGCATTTACCTTTTCGTAAATTAAATCTTTGTTTACTTGCTTTTGTTTAAAGAAAAACATGCATGTACACTATTTATAATTCCTACACATGTTTTAGCTGACTGAATTTAATTGATTATTGCTTTAAAACTGATCTGTGACACTAAACATTTTACAATCCAAGATTAGTAAAAAGCAACTGGCTTAAGAAACGATGCCCAGGATAAAATAATAATAATAATAACAATTAAAAAAACTGAGTTGTTATTGTTTTGCTTTGATAGCTGAAACTGCAAACTAAAAATTTGCACACTACAAATTTTGGACGCTTATACTGAAATACCGCGTCACAGATATCCTGGTCACCTCAGATTCCTCCAACCCTGTAAACCTAGCGGAAATCAGGCGAAAATCAATCATTTAAATATGACGGTGATAATGATAATGATGTTAAGGATGATGACGTTTCTATTAATGGTACTGATTTATTATTTTGGCTTATTTACATATAATGCCTATAAACAGATATATGTGTTTCATACAACTTCAGACAAAAGGTTTAAAATGATAACGTGTACAAAATTTCCAAAATCGTTTACCTGGTTGTGGCAACAGTACGGGTGCGGCGGGAGGTTCTACCTGTTTGATAGGCTCCAGCTCGGGTTCAGGCGCAGGAAGAACAACCTCTGGTTCTGGTTCAGGCGTTGGGGCCGGCGTCGGCAACTTTGGTGCATCAGGTTCAGGGACTACGTGAAACAAAAGTAAATGCATATTAATTGTATAGACAAGCAACTGCTATGATACACATTTAACTTGACATATTAACTTAATTCATTGATTAACTCTCCGTTTGTACTTCAGCAGCAAATTACGATTTGTAGATGCCGTCATCCTTTTTATAGGACAGTAAAATTGCGGTCACTGATACATACGCTTTCTTTATTCTATGCATGGGGTAGCTATACCCCCGCCACCTCCACCTCCCCAAAATGGTAAAATAAGTTTTAAGATCCTAATTTTGAGGCTATGCTCTTTTTTCTCTCTCTTGCTCTTCAGTCAGTCAGTCAGTTAGTTAGTCAGTCAGTTAGTCAGCCAATATAATTTACCATCCGCCGAAACATTGTTGCTGACTGCTATTTTGACGAAAGAATTCGAATATATCTAGCTACCATTAATTAGTTTCCCTCGGCACGGAGGCTTTATAACATGGAGATATGAAATGATGCCCAAGACCCCACATACAGTCATGGATGAGTTTGGCTTTGTATCATGGTAAGTTAATGCACTGAGTTGCTAGATAGTCAGGCAGTGGGTACCGTACACGTGATGTAGTTGGTGCCTCAAATCACTGTTGCAGGTCGCAGTGGTAATGTTTGTCTTCATCAAATGTTCAGAATGAAAAGTTTTTCGTTAAAGTTTGACTTTGAGAAAAGATTGATGTGCACACATAGGCGGAATTTGCCTACCGAAAGTGAAGGAGGGGGATGTCAAAAGTGGGTGGGGAAACAACAAAATCATGCTAAGATGCACAAAAAAAATAGCATTCGAAATTCTATAAAAAAAGTGGGAGCAAGTGCCCTCCTTAAATCCCGCCTATGTATGCACACTTAGCTTTTACGCCATTCATGGTTGGCAAAGAATAATATCGACGAAGTACTGTACATCGACAACAAACACCTGACCCCCCCTCACCACACACACACACACCCTCTTAAAAACACAGTCTTTTGGTATTCTTATTATGTTGAAGAAAGAAACACGGCAAGCAAAATCAAATCAATACAATATCATGGGTTATATCAAAATACAAAAAGAAACAGAAGTTTTAGTACAGAAGTTTTAGTACAACTTAAATAAAGAAGTCTACATCTGGGACGCCACCAAGAACACCAGTTAAATCTCGTAGGTCCCTGGGTTACATCTACTTTGCTTCCGGTGTTACTTCTAGTAAGCCTTTGGGGTTTTTTCATATCGTGTATTATTTGCATTTCATTGTTGGCACATACATATATATGATGGAAAAGATAACGTAATACCCAGCGCTACTGAGCCAATCAAGCAAGGACGGGAGCTTGATTTAACTCAGGCATACCACATACATCACTAATCCATCCTCACCCCTCCCCCTCACCCCTCACCCCTCCTCCCCCCCCCACCTGCTTTGCCAAAATATTACATTGTTGTTTATGTCCCTCTGGTTAAGCCCCCTCTGGTTAAGCCATACTTTTAAAAAGTCTAAAAACCTGTAGCAGTTGTTAGCCGCAGCCGTTGTCGTCAGATGACATGAGAATGTCGTGTCGTCAAACGACATGATATAAAAGAAGACAGTTTAGAATACTAAAACAAAACAACAAAATAGTGCATTTGATTCGATGCTAGTAAGCCTTACATTCCAAATAAGTTATGATTTACACGTATGTTTAGTGCAATTAAGAATTAGTTAAAACAAATTCATTAAAACGAAATCTACATTAATTGTGTCGAAGCTATAGGGAATCGAATTCACATAAATAGAAGTTGATTAAAACTATGAAATACTTTGTGTGTTTTGATTTCTTGTTATGCAAGGGAGTTCACAAGTGTACGTCAGTGCATCACGTGACATAACTCACCTGGTGGGGCTTTGTAGGGAATAATAGGAATGTCTACGTATTCCCTTGCTGGCTTCCGTCGCGCTGTATAAGGACCAATGATTCATAAAACTGTATTTACATTTCGCTTAAACTATGCATGCAGATTGAACACGTCAAAATATAGGAACCTTCTGAGTATGTAAATCCTTCGTGACCGACCAAACCAATCATACGCCGACCCAACCATTCATACCCCCAACCCAACACTTCATACCCCCAACCCACCTAGGCATTTTAATGCAGAAACAAGCCGTATCTTGGCGAATATCATAAGCCATTCTTCGCATGCTTGCCTTCTGTCAGATAAAAAAAAGACTCAATTTTCTTCAACTGTTCAAGCCCACATTTGGTAGATCCATGAAAATATACTATGGCAGATTTTTGTCTTGATTAAAAGTGGGAAACTCAAAGTTCAAGGCATGGGCTAAAAAGGTGCAGATATACCTTTACATAATTCATGTACGGCAGCCTCGGCAGGGGCGTCGCCGGGGATGGAAGTGGCGTCGCCACGGAGGACAGTTCTCTTCACGATAATCATTTCCAACAAAGATTATTACGCATGACTAAAGTGTGTCTGCTTTGATTCCTACAGATGTAAAAGCTCCCTCTTTATTCCAGCAGAAGTTTTCTTTTGGCACCACACTAGCCCTACTATATGTATTTCCTTTTTAGGAAAACAAACGCAGAGATACGTTGAGGATCTGATGCCCCAAAATTGAGATAATCATGCTGTAATACAAGACGCAGTACATGTTCAAAATGCCATTAAAGATGTCATTATCCCAGAACTTGCTGATGACATGATACCATTGCTCCTATTTGAACGCCTTTTGACGTGATCTCTGCCCATGGTTTGAACCTTATACATAGCTGATGTTCACTCTTCCTATTTCCATCCTATTTTCAGTTTTCGCTGAGATCATTTGAAAAATAGGAATTAAGACTTTAAAAAAAATGGTTCATCTCTAGGCCTCCACACGTGATTAACTTACGCACCACCTTAGGTTAATATAACCAGCTTCCGAAAACAAGAAACCCAAATGGAAGTTCTTTAATATCTTGGAAAACCCCATAAAAGATTATAATATTTAAATACTGTAAGTATTATTTTTTAAGTCTCCTAATTTTGTTCAAAACTTACTTCTTTGAGTCCCGTTTAAAATTGCTGACCAAATAGTCTTGATAATATTTAATTAACTCAGGACGTGAATAAATTGTTAACTCATTATATCATGAACATTTTGTTATTTGTAAACAGTTGGACAAAATAAACAATTCTGATACATTTGTGTTGTTTATACAAAACAGTAAGCTGGAAAATTTGATCAATAACTGTGGGCTTAATCTGTAAAATGTACAATTAGGCAGGAATACTTTTTTAGTTTTAAGAGATTCGACAGTAACTCTTAATTGTGCATAGTGTTTGCAAGCCACCGATCCATCACTGAATATTCATACCTGGCTTAGTCTTTTTTTCACCGTTTTCTTTTTTTCTGGCGGCTGTTTTCGAGTCAGTTTTGAACGTCCCTTCGTGTATGTCTTCTTTTCTTTAACTGGATCTTAGAAGAAACAAATACAAAATCCAGCACTGCCGACGTTTGATAAGTTGGACTTACGTCTACTATGATGATTCTCTACATGCTATCACTGGTCTTATGAATTGCGATACTTTTCGTTCCATCTTTTATCAAATCAGTATCTGGTGTGTAAAGTATGCAGCCTCTGGTTAAACCACCCAACAACTCTATAGTGTATGTCATCATGTTGCCATAGGAAATGGAAAAATCCCCTTTTTACCCCATATTTTCAAGTGCTGTCGCGAAAATTGTAGCGCCACAATTAACCAAAGCCTCCATAGTGGTCAAGCACGATCATCTTTAAGGTTAAATGCTGAAGGAAGATTGAAATCTCATTCGAAATTCACGTTTCTCGTAAACATGTGAAGGGGGTAGAATAAACCTATTTCATACATTAGGTCTATGATTGGGGGAAGGGCATTTTTAGGCGATGTCCATAAATCTATAACAAATTAAAGATTTCAAAAATCCATTCTTATCATCCCATCGAGGTAGTTGTGTCAAATAGTCAGCTAGGCCCAAATCTTACAAATAGAAACATATCCTCACCTGGTTTTGGTTCAGCAGGGGGCAGCGCCAGTTGTTTTGGTGGAGGCGTTGGTTGTTTTGGTGGAGGCGGCGGTCGTTTTTGAGAAGGTGGCGGCTGTTTTGGAGGTGGTTTTTGTGGAGGTGGAGTGGGATCTCGTGGCGGCGGTGGAGTTGGGTCTCGTGGCGGCGGCGGAGTGGGGTCTCGTGGGGCGGCGGAGTGGGGTCTCGTGGCGGCGGCGGTGGTGGTAGTGGAGTTGGTAGCTTTGGGGGATCAGGTGTCTGAGGCTTTTCAACAAGTACAGGAACAACTGTTATATAATAAAGCTATGTTACGGAAACAGCAAATTAACACTGCAGCAATGCGTGTATGAACTAAACAAATATGAAAAGTTAATAATCTACGATTTCATAGGATTTCTTTGCACAATCAATGATTTCTAAATACTATTTCTCAGAAAAAAATGGTGTTAGCAAGCAAATTTTCAAATATACCTCATTCAAGTATGGATCCTTAATACGTCTCTAAAAAATGTACCTGCTTTAACATAAGTTATCCCAACATAGAAAATACGCATCGGAAAATCGCAACACTTTCAAACATTGCTCATGTAAGTTCTACATTTAATTGCTATTGAACTAATTATTTTCTTAATTTCTAGCAAGAAAAATATGCTTTTATTTTGTTGTTGCTCATTTCCTCATGGCAAGCCGTTTTACTTTGTATTCAGTATTTAATGAAATTTAATGAAATGATTAAATAATCATTACAAAATTCATGATATCATTAAATAATTCATGATATCACAAATTATAATTAATGATATTATTAAATCTATTACTGATAGCTTTAGAGAATTAATGATATCAAAAATTGAATTAATGATATCAAGAATTCAATTATTGATATCATAAAATAAATTAATAATATCAAGAATTCAATTATTAATATCATATAATGAATTAATGATATCAAGAATTCAATTATAAAGGATTAGTTCAGTGGTCAAGCATGTCCATCTTATTTAAAAAAAGGGCTTCTAAGGAAACAAAATGGTGAAGACAGCGTTCAAAAATCTTATTCCGTTAAGAAGATATTCAAGTTAAAGGTCTGTCTTATCTGTGTAGGAATGACTGGTGTAGTAAGTCTATGGAAAGTTGGCGTCTTCATTCTCACATTCTTAATAGTTGTTAATGTATTTTAAAGAAAGTTTACTTAATGTTTTCACTATTTAAATTATTTTTCTTTGAACTTTCTTCAGGTGGTATATTATAAATATCCTACCTAGATTCAATTTTACTACTTTTTTGACATATCCCATGGTTTTTAAGCCACAAAATTGCAGGACAAAATATGGTAGAATACAAAAAGACTGAGGAATCTGAAGCTATGACATCACAACTAGTGTGATTTCAGTCGTTTCTACACAAATGATACCACACTTTAATCTTAAAGGAGCACTAGACCGAAAAGTGAGGGCACTTGTTTTGCGAATTTCACAGATATATCATCTACAAATTCATGCCTCCATAGCCCACAGACGACGTGAGGGCAAAGGTTAATTGAATATTCATATTAACCACAAATTTGCTAAACCGTTGCGTTCTAGATAAGCATTTGATTTTTGCGGACCCCAAAAAATACGACCTCACTTTTTCGGTCTAGTGCTCCTTTAAATATCTCCTTAACGGAATAAGATTATTGAATGCTTTCTTCACCATTTTGTTTCATTTGAAGTCCTCTTTCATATCAGATAGACTTACTTGACCCCTGAACTATTCCTTTAATTATATCATTAATTTGATTTAATAATATCATTAATTTCATTCTTGATATCATTAATTCAATTTGATATCATTAATTGCGCCCCCAATTTTGATTTTGACCTTTGGGGGCGCAATTAATGATTGTCGAATGGCGATTATGATTCGAAATGTCAAATCGTTCCGATCAACTTCTCTCCGTCTTCTGAAACTTCTAAAAGTATTTGTCATAACAGACGAAAAATCATCATCTTCTTCATTGTCCCAGGCCCCAGTAGCTTCTTGGTTGGACAATGCCCTCCTCGCCGTGTTCACTAAATCATTTATCATATCAGGGAGCAGTAACTTTGTCAAAGTAACAGCTCCCTGATTATATTACTATTAATATTTGACATGTTTCGCGAAGCACACAAATCACAGGAATTTCGCAAGGGGCCTACGCAAAATGCGCTTCGCACATGCTGCAGCTGGTCTAAGTCTGTACTTGGCGCGTTGTGAATGAATACCTTAATCAGGGCGCAATTAATGATATGTCCGCCATATATATTACATCATTAATTCGAATTATTGATATGAATAATTTGGTTAAGTGATATCAAGATTCAAATTAATAATATGAACTTCAAGAATTGAACTAATGATATCAAGAATTGAATTAATGATATCAAGAATTGAATTAATGATATCAAGATTTCGAATTAGTAATATCACTAATTGATTTAATGATATCAATAATTTAGTTAGTGATATCAATAATTTATTTAATGATATCAATAATTCATTTTCTGATATCAATAATTCAATTAGTAATATCAACTATTCAATTAGTAATATCAATAATTAAATTAGTGATATCAAGAATTGATTAATTTATGCTGGCAAAAATACAAGTTTTTAATAATATCATAATATGAATTAATGATATCAAAATTCATTTAATGATATCAAGAATTGAATTATTGATATCATAAATCAAATTCTTGATATCATAAATAAACATATCTTAAACAGACTTGGCAAAGTCTGTTTAAGACATTTATATCATTAATGGAAATGCAGATATCAGTAACTTTAATGATATCATGAATTACAATTTTTGATATCACGAATTATTTAATGATATCACTAAATATTTCATATCACTTAATGATTCATAATATCATTAATTCGAATTTATGATATCATAAATCATTTAATAATATCATAAATTATTTAACATTATAGATTATTCAACAATATCATAAATTATTTAATGATATCATTAAGTACTGAAAAAACAAAAAAAAACAACGGCTTGCCATATGTCCTAACCACTGGAAAGACTAGAGAATGATTCCAAGCTCAGAAAGATCCGTTCTATACTTTTAGGGATTAAGATTGAGCTACAGCGAACACATACGTCAAACTATATCATGATCTAAATCGATCGACCATACTTGATGGTCATCGGTGCGGCACCACTTTGTTTTCCATTACCAGTGTGTAAACCTGACCACTAGTTACATCTTGCATGCATGGTTTACTACCAAACCTTAACCCTTACTCTACCACGCGGCGATATTATCGACGTTTTGGGTGCCCCGTCTTTGGCCCCGCCTCCCGAGCGCATTTTCAAAACAGTGCTGGTAGAGTAATGGTTATTATGGCAACACCAGTATCAAACTTGCTTTGATATTCTTGCTATTATTGTAACAAACCAAATTATCAACTGACGCCAAAATGATGTGCTACGTCTGTACGTAGTCATGAATAACCAAACAATTAACAGCTCGCATAAACAGAAATACAGTGCGTGAAGTCAACCACATCATTCCCAGGCTTACAGTTTACAATCTTCCAGCTCAAACTAGTATAAATCGAAATTCGAGCCTTGGTAACCGACTGATAATTTACTTCGAAATAAGTGAAAAATATCAATCAATAACTCACCCAAAGGATCGATTAGCTTCACGGCTCTCTTCAACCTGTAAGTGTACAGACGTCAGCAGAGTTAATCTTTTAAATAATCCATATTTGGAGATATGGAAACAACTTTCAAAATTCTGACTGATTTTTACAAGTAGTGACGTCCTCAGATTTTAAACTAAACCTCACAAATTTGTTGTATTTGATTAAAAATTGCAAAAATATGGTTATTACAATGTATGATTAACACATGTATAGGTGACCGGTGGAAAAGTAAACCCCCTCTCCCCTCTAGTAAATTTTAGCCCCGGCCCTTATTTCCTAGGAAGTTTATCCCCCCAGACAATTAGACCATAGCCATCCAGTAAATTTGGTCCCTCCTCATAGTAAAAACGGTCCGCTTGGAAATTTGGGCCCCGGCCCTTCTTTCCAAGGAAATTTTTGGAGATAACATCGTGTCCCCTTTTGCAAGAAAAAACCCTTCTTCTACCTTCACAGTAAATCTCACTGCCGTTTTGTGTAAAGCACGCTTTTTTCTTTAGTGTATCCCGGGGTAATGCCCAGATCGAAGAAAATATTACCGTATATTTCTTTTTCACCAAAGTGCTTACTAGAAGCCATGGGCAAATTCTACGAGTACAACGCACAAAATAATTGAAGGAACCGTACAGACACACCAGTAATTTACCTAGTAAAATCAGTCCGGAGGGGACCAAATTCACTTGACATTCCTTAAGAAATAAGGTTGCCCAAATTTACGGGGGCAAAATTTACTATCACACCGGCAGTCGTTGATTGGTCCAGAAAACTACTCTAGATTATTGAGCAAGGCTATGATTAATTTACTACGGATGCTCCCAGTTTGCCCTTTTCATTAAATCACTTCACCAACAGGCCCTTGTCGACCAACCATTTACTATCAAAATACATCACACGGATTGTAAAGCAGTGCACGAGAGGAGTTGTTCCCACACACACGTAAGAAACCCCTTCTACACCCACGCACACACACCCACACATCTCAAAAATTTAAGGCCTAGCTTACAGAACATTTCAATGATTTTCTTAAACTTACCTTGTGCTGGGCTAAGAATTCCATATTGAGATAAAATAAGGAGGATGCAAACAGGGAGTTGGAATAATCCAACTTCCTGAACCAATGAACAACCTCGCCAGTAAACGAACATGTGCACGGCAAACCAATGAAAACCCTCGTTAGTCTGTTAGTTAATGTGAAAGGGACATGTGGAAGGGAAATCAATCAAAACCCTCGTTAGTCACAGGGGAACAGGTGAAAGAGACATATGAAAGGCAAGACGAATAACCAATTTGCAAAATGCTATGATTAGATTTAATGTTATTGGCTGAAAGTTTGAGGCAGTTTTTTTCAATAGAAGTGTTGTGATTTATTATCATTTTATTTGTATCCTTATTATTATTATTATCATTATAATTATTAGTATTATTATTACTGTTATTAATGTTGTTGTTGTTGTTATTCTTGTTGTTATTATTATTAATTATATTATTTATATTATTATTATTCATATCCTTCTTCTTACTATTATTATTATCATTATTATTATTTTATTGATATTTTTATTATCATTATGATTATTAATATTATTTTTATTTTTATTATTATCATTATTTATACTATCATTATATTTTTATTTTCATTATTGATATTATCATTATTATTATTATTATTATTATTATTATTATTATTATTATTATTATTATTATTATTATTATTATTATTATTATTATTATTATTATCTAAATAATTGCATGAAAAAGATAAGTCGGTGTGGATTCTTCAAAGAAGATGTTGTGCTAACGATGGTTCATCTACGTGAGGACATACACACTTGAATAATTATTCAACAAAACAGACACCAAAGAACAGAATAAAATATGTTATACACACATAATGTGTTGTTTAACTGATAGTTAGGAAGATCATTTGTTGTTAAGTCTCTTAAATTAGTAAAAAGGTTTATGTTTGAATTTTTCAATCTAAACATTGTTGGCCCTGAATGGGTCCCAGCCATACGACATCCATGTGGAAAGTGGCAGGCCCTGAATGGGTCCCAGCCAGACGACATCCATGTGGAAAGTGGCAGAAAAATGAGCAGTGAATCTTTTTCTTAAGAAAAATACAGTGCATGGCAATGGGGAGTAGAATGTCAATCAAGCACACGAATATCATGTAAAATGAATAGGGCAATTTGTTTGTGAAAAGTTGCATGTATCTAAAAGTACATACACAGTTTTAAGGTTGATTTGAACAAACCAATACTGTTGCATAAGTTTAGTTTGAAAGCCAAATCATAGCATACACTGTATTGATCCTGATTACTCTACACCAACAATTTGTCAGATTAAATGATTGTAAATTGCCGATGTCCTCATGGTCATTAATACCAATCTAGCCTCATGTTGTTTTCTCAACTGTGAACTTACAACTAACAGACTGTGCGTAAAATATCGCAAAACCTGAAGTTATATTTTCAATATCAAAGGAAACTTTTTAACGTTTCAAATTTACAATTTTAATCCATCCAAATATGAGACAAATGTATTGTATCCTAGACAACATGCACATTCTTGTTTAAGTATATGTTACACATTCAAATCCTTCAAAAACAGGCTTGATTAGAGTAATTAAACCCCCAAGTTCGACACAAATAAATTCCACACCATCAAGAACATTTTGATAGTTGGTGGAGAATTAGGGATGAAAGAAACAAGGGGGACTTTAGTATCTTTCGAACGAAAAGAATCGGTATTTTTCGCAGAGAAAAATATGGAAGGTACGACATCGAGGTCCGTGGAACTAAACAATCGGAAACACAAAAGTATCTTATGAAAGGACACGTATATTGTTATACGCTCAAACTCATTTTTTCCGATTATGAATGGATGATTGTGAAGTATGAAGGGTGTGATTTCGTTCTCACTGAGGTTTCTGAAGTGACATTGATGATTGATAGCTCTAAATGTTTGAATGTTGGAGACGATGAATCCTTTGTCAGTTGAGGTGACTTGTCGTTACTTGAAAATGTATGTACCCTCTCCATGACAAGTTTCGGTGATTTACTGATGGATTTGGAAACAATGAACAAACGATAATTCTGATGACATACCTTGACTCGTATCTTCTGTTGGAATGAACTCCTGGTGATTCTTGTAAGCCTATGCTGTCATATTTCTGCTGATATACTCGTGTTATACGCATGTTTCCCATATCTTCCGCGACTGGACCATTGAACGGAGTTGACAAACGTGAAAACTTCCCATGAACTTGTTCGGTCAATTTACTGTTGTCTTCCATCGTCAAATCGTCCTGGATTGCTTGCATGTCATGCAAGCGATGTACTGAGCCCATCGTCAAGTCGTCCAGGGTTGCTTGCATGCCATGCATGCGATGTACTGAGCCCATCGTCAAATCGTCCGGGGTTGCTTGTATGCCATGCATGGGATGTACTGAGCGTACCAGTCGCTCATCCACAAACTTCACATATATTTCAATAAGCTGCGATCTTGTCAACTGGTGCTTTTTCTTGGGTTGTTGTGACCATACACGTTTAGGAGTGAATATCTTGGTGTCACGAACAACACTTTTACCATTAACATTCCTTTTCTCTTTTGGTGATTTTTGTAGAGTGGGACGAGGAAGGGTTGCAGGACGAACAATGTCATTGTTGTAACTCATAATCGGTCTGTTTATTTCTAATGTTTGTGGTCTAATGGAGTCATTTGAAGAGAAAAGTAACCGCGGCTGTTTCTTAATTGTTATCGTATTCTGAGCCTTATGGCAAACCAACGATGGTGGCTTCTTTACAGTCGTTGATGGCGTAAGCGTCATGGCCTGCGCTTTCTGAGCAACCGCAGATGATGTTGGTGTCATGTCCTGTGGCTTCTCCTCAGTTGTTGGTGACGTAAGCATCGTGACGTGCGCTTTCTGAGCAGCCGTTGGTGATATTGTCATTATGCCATCTGGTGTTTCTCCAGCTGTTGGTGACGTTGTGACCTGTGGTATCTTCGTAGCAGTTGATGATGCTAACGTTGCCATCCGCAATTTGTCATCAGACTTTGATGATGTTAAATTTGTGATTTGCCGTTTTCCTTCAGAATTTGATGATTGTTGTATTTTTAACTGCAGTTTCTCGTCAGCAGTTGATGATGTTGACACTATGATATGTAATTTACCTTCACCACCTGATAACGTGGGCGTTGCGATCTGCGTTTTTTCTTCAACAACTAAAGATGCTGACGTTGCTGCACGTTGTAAATGCTCTGCCGAAGATGCATAGTGGGAGAGAGGACTCGGGAAAGAAGACGATAAATGCATGGAATCATGAGAGGACTCCGTGACATATTGATAAGAAGACGTTATCTCATCTTTTGCGTTTAGGTGTTTCACATCATCTTTTGTAACCAATTGTTCGCTATTCATTGTAACTTTGATATGTTCCTGAGATTGTTGTGGTGTCGAAGAAGGCTCCTCACGGTTTGATGAGGAAGAAGCGAAAGATAAAGAGAAAGACGAATGACGGAAAGAAAGTGTTGAACTGTAATCCGGAGATACATTTTTTGCTTCACTTGATCCAAATTCTTCTTCTTGTTCATACGGATGTTGCCTACTTTCATGTGTTTTATTTTCACGAGAGGTTGTGAATGAAAGCGCGAGCGAGGACGGCACAAAGGGAAAATCAATCGAGTCTGACATGGAAGAATACTCTACACGAAAATCTTCAAGACCCAAAGATTTCAACTCTACAGAAGAACAGTTTAACATGTTTGAAAGTTTCACTTCTTCATAGTTTCCCACCTCTGCATTCTCCCTAACGTCTTTTTGATTGGACGGCAAGGAACCCAATTGCTCGATCTCAATGAATAGATGAAGCCCTGAGCTGAGGAGAGTCGAAGAACTTAAAAGACCAGAGAATGAATATAAACAATCAATAACTTAATGATTAAGGGCTTCAACATCTCGTATTTACAGGCTAGTCGGGATTTTGTAAGCCTTACATTACGCTATTACAGAATAAACATGAAACACCTTTTTTGGATTGGTGGTTTATAACCAGGTAACAAGGTATACTGAATCTGACAGTACAAGGTACAGAAAGACCAACAACCACACAATAAAAAAATAATTAATGATATGGGGAAATAGGGAATATACCTTTCAAAAGATTATTGAATTTAATTGAGGGGCGGATTATCTATTTCTTTGATAGTACATTGTACAAATAACATTACAGGACAATTATACAAACATTTGGAACAAAAAAGCATGTTGTTATCTAATTACCACATGGAGTAAGCCAAGTTTACAGCTCTGTAGAATTGTTTGCAAACGACTGGTAACATTCCAAGTGTGGCATCACACCATCACAAAAGTATTTGTGTATCTTATCAAAACATATTTGAAAAAGAATGATAAAAAACTAATGGTAGATGAGTTTTTGGGCAAACGTGCCTATGTAAAGCTAAACCAATCTCAATCTTAACAAATACATGGTTTTAAACACGAAATTGATTACTTGAATACTCATAACAACATAGTTTTGATTCGTTGGCTGCAGAATGATAATGGGTGATGAAAAGTACTTGTGTGGAGGGGTCGTGCTCCGCGGCTTATCCTCTTATTCTAATCGGAGTAACCTAGATATCTGCACACAGTAGGCTGCTTCTTGCCCTGACAACTTTTCATTGCAACATTGCAAAATATCATATCAAACTCCGAACACGAAATATCGGTATGTTAAATGCATGTTTCTAACAAATAGATCGAAGAATAAGGTAACTCTAAATATGAATGTGGATAATTATTAAACATGTAGAGTTATTCCCTCAGTATACAAGGCAAGACAAAGTTTGGACTGAACGTGCACAATTAATACTGTAACCAACAGCAAGATGGAAGTAGTGGTTAAAGAGAGGTTAGGTGGATTTTTGGAAGTATGATGGTTGTTTAGTCGTGAAATGGATATATCGTGGTGAGATGGATGCTTGGTGGTGAGATGGGTGTTTGGTGGTGAGATGGGTGTATAGTGGTGAGATGGATGTTTGGTGGTGAGATGGGTGCATACTGGTGAGATGGATGTTTGGTGGTGAGATGGGTGCATACTGGTGAGATGGATGTTTGGTGATGTGATGGGTGTATAGTGGTGAGATGGGTATTAGTGGTGAGATAGATGTTTGGTGGTGAGATGGATGTTTGGTGGTGAAATTGATGTTTGGTGGTTAGATGGTTACGTGTTTTGTGGTTGATTAGTTGGGTGTACGGTTGTTAGTTGGGATTGTGCTTGATGGTTAAGTGGGTGTTTGTGGTTAGATGAGTAGGCGTGTGTGGTGGTTAGGTGGGTGCATACTTGGTAATCACAAGTTGTGATATTGTTAAGCAGAAAGCACCTACCCGGCTGACTTCTTTTTCTTCTTTTTCTCAACTGCTTTGGGTTTCTGTATTGGAATTTCTTTTTTCTGAGGCTTCGGGACCTTTGTCTTTTGCTTCACTAATTTTTCAGTTTTCTCCTTCTTTTCAATGGGTGCATGTTTCTTGGGTTCAGCTTTTTGGGGTTTTGGTTCTTCTTTTTCTTTCTTCACCTTTATAGGTTTTGTTTCTTTTGGGGGAGGTTGTGGTGGAGGATCAGGCTTTGTAATTTCTTTTGGTTTTGGCTCTTCCTTTGGAGGTGGCGGTGGCGGTGGGAGTGGAGGAGGAAGAGGCATTGTAAGCTTGGGTTTCTCAACGAAAATTTGTCTTTTTTCAGGTTTGGGTGCTTTCATGAGTAAAACTTCCTTCTTTTCAACCGTCTCGGCAGGTCGGCTTACTTCTAACATAACGTGTTTTTTCTTCTTAGGAGATAGTGGTGGTACTGGCGTGTCCTTCACGGTAAGTCTTGCATGAAAAATAATCAGTACATTAGTATGTCTTAAGATCGGGTAACACTTTGAAATCAAGGATTTGACTTCGCTTGTCTCTGAGGGACTGTAATTTTGCTGGGATACAGAATATTAACATCTTTTAACATTTTAAAACGTTTGCAATTCATGATCATCTGATAAAAATAGCACAATAGTTTCATGTGCTGTAACATCCAATTGCATGCTTTGATAAACAATTTTTGCCAAAACTCACTAAAATCAGCGATGCGTAGCATCTGGTATCAAAAGTCGCTTATTTTTCTGTTCAATTATTATTTTGTGTCTGATGAAGCCAGTAACTTTAATTTCTACAATTTGTAAATAGTGTAATAGCATGAAAACAACGTGATTTATTCAATTCGAAAAAAGAGTTGAAAAAAATGGGCCTTACTGTAGATTAATTCCTTCTGATGGTCTACACCTGAGAACAACTATGAATCTGACATCACATGGGCCCTTCCGCGTCACGATCGATCCCGGATGACGAAGTTTTAAAATAATTACATATATACATGATTCCAGTATCAAATACCGAGTTATTGGATGCGTGACTCTATAAAGATGCAAGTTTCACGGAAAAAGTCATTTTGAAAAATGACATCTCCCGGTTACACGTACGTACCATATCATTTACTTGTGTGTAGTAATTTGTTTTGATCTTACAATATATTTCATATAAATTCACGTTATGCAAGATCCAATATTCGTAATTATGGGCTTTACTTATAGGTAGAGCTATGACAAACACCTTGTTCACCCCCACCCCACCCCCTCAATATCAGTGGAGAAAAGTATAGCTCGATATCCATTTTTTTTTTTTTAGGGGAGGGAATGTACGCCTGGAACCGCGCATGTGTACTTACTTGTCATCAACTTTCTTCTCCGCGATTGGTCTCTGATTTTCGGGAGGTGGAGCTGGTGGTGGCTTTTCTAATTTCTTGGGTTCGAATTTCTGAGGCTCCTTCCAATTAATCTCTGACCTTTCTGTTTGTAATGGTTTCGTTACGGATTTCGTACTTTTTGCTATTGACTTCGGTTTCGACTTTGGGATGTTTAGTTGTCTATCTTTGCTGAACGGATCTTTGGAGGCAGTGGTTTGGCTTTGTACCATTTTTGGTTTGAACGCCTTCGGCGCTGAAAGAAAAAAACCGTTTGGTATTAGCAATGGATATTGATAACTAGTAGACGAAATTAGATCATGCATTTGATAAATAGCACTATTTAAATGTGATTACTATACAATAGACAGTTTCAATAACTTACCACACAATGACAAATTGTCATTGTTCCATCTAACAGTCGCAGCTTGAATAAACACTTTTCCGTACTTGGTTTCAGTGAGACCAGGTTTGGGGATCATAACATATCATCACTTATAAACTTTAGTAATTATACTCCATTGGAAAAGGCAAGGAATGTAGTGGAGGCGGGGTCTACATGTTTGTAAAGGATGAATTTGGTTATCAGAGCCGTGAAGAGCTTTCTCTATTCAACAGTTCTATTGAAAGTGTATTCATAGAAGTAAATGTAAGTATTTGACGAGACATTATCTTAATTGGTGTCCTTTATATACCGCCAAATAGTTCTATTCACTCTTTTAATATAGTAATCTTAATGATATTCTTGATACTATTGTTAAAAAAAATAAGCAGCGTTTCTTAATGGGAGATTTTAATATAGACCTTCTTAAGGGTTATTCTTTTAGCTTTTTAAGATATATTTACTCAAATGGTTTTCATCCTTTGATAATTAAACCTACTCGAGTATGGGCGGCCGTTTGGAAAAGAAAAAGACAGAAAAATACTAAGAAACATGGGAAAGAACAAAAAACAATAAAAAGAAAAGTATCTAATGAAATTTTTGACTTTGAATACAAAATAAATAAAAAGAATTAAACACATGGTAAATTAAAAAGAAAAAGAAATAACCAGCAACGTATAAATTGAAAATGAAATAAATAAAAAGGAAGCAATGAAAAGAAAAGTATCTGATCAGGACAATATTAATTGAGTATGAAATAAATTTAAAAAAACAATGCAAGAGAATATAAATAATACGAAGTTAAAATAATAATAATAATAATAATAATTCGTAAATAATACGAAAAAGAAAAACAGAATTAAAACACAATTACAATTAAAAATCGGCAAGATCTTATAACACACAATGTTCCATTACAATAAAAAAGATTATGAAAAAGTACTATACAAATAGAAAAAATAAGAAATATAAGTACAAAAGCAATATATATGTATGAAAAACAATTATAAGTAAAATTACCGAATATGTAAAAATAGAAATATGTGCAGCACTTTGCGCATCACAATGTACTGTACCAGGATTTCCTCACAGGCGTGGTGAGTATGGGCCTACAAGCTGACAATAGCGCTTGAATGCGTTATGTTTGTGCAATGCATGCTATGCACAGCGTAAAGCCAACTTAACGTCATGTGGAAAAAATGGATTTGAAAACAAATTCCAACCCGATATTTGTAGAGGCTGTAGACCTAATTAGAAGGGCAACATAACTTTTGTCAGAAGCAATAGAAGGGAGTGCCCGGCTAACAGTACCAGTATTCTTCAATACCGTGAACTAACGGGCCGAGTAGGCTAACAATGTGCCTAACAATGTGCCTAGCGCTCTGGCTCAGCCAGCAGTGTTACCGACACCGACAACACGTGCGGCGACAACACCTGCCACCTAGGGCAGGGGTTTGATCAATACACACGATGATGATGAAATGATGATAATGATGATGATGACGACGATGACGACGATGATGATGATGAAAAGTGCTGCGCATATATAATTTTTTGTACATATACTTTTTGTACGTACATATTTTTTTTACTTATAATTCTATTTGTAAATATAAAAGGCTGAGACTATACTTACATTTCTGTTTAAAGATATATTGATTGAAGATATATTGATTGAAAGATGTATTGCTTGAAAGTTATATTGATTAAAAGATATATTGATTGAAAGATATAATGATTTAAAGATAAAGATTTAAAGACAAATTTAAAGATGAACTGTTTATAGAAACATTTGTATTTATTAGATATATTAATGTTTATATATAAGTAGTTATATTTGAAGATATATTTTCTATTTGTATATTACTTGGATTTTGTTTTCTTTTTATTTATTTGATATCAAATTTGTCGTTTTTTTATTACTACATACTTAAATTTTGTATTGGTTTCTTTTTATTTGTTTCATTTTTAGTTTATATGTTTCTTATTATCTTTTGTATCTATTTATTTTTATTCATTACATGTTAAATTTATAGTTTTGTATAACATCTTTTTTATTGTTTTTTCTTCAATCATTTCATTTTAGTTTGCTTCTTATTAATCTTTTGTCTTTATAATTTCTTTTGAATTGAATTCTTTTCATTTATTTCATATTGTTCTTATAACATACTTTTTATTGGTTTCTTTTTGTTTATTTCATTCTTATATTTATGTTTCTATTTTTTTCTTGTTTAAATTTTTGCCCAAACGGCTACCCATACTCGATTGAGTCAATTATCAGCTACTTTGATCGGTAGTATAATTACTAATGTATCCCAGAGTAATAATGCTGTTTCAGGTATAATCATTTCGTCATTATGGACCATTTTTTAATCTTTTGTAAGTCTTTAAGAGTTACATTTATAATGTGGCGGTGTGCAAAATGGCTTTCGTCCTGCTATCTCTGCCAATATGGCTTTCGTCCTGGTATCTCTGCCGAGATGGCTTTCGTCCTGGTATCTCCACCGAGATGGCTTTTGCTGATGCTGATGATATGATGATAACTATATGACGCATTTGATAAAAAGTTCCAGCCGTTGGTATATTTCTGGATTTGTCAAAAGCTTTTGACACCATCAATCACGATATCCTTAATTCTAAATTATCTCATGACTGCATAAGAGGATCATGTCTAGCTTGGTTTTTGTAATTATATTTTTAATAGGAAACAGTTCACTTGTCGTGATGAAATTTATTCCAATATGTTGGAAATGACGTGTGGTAATTCACCAACTAACTTGAAATCCCTTTTCACTGAAAACACTCGAATCTACAATTACAATACCAGGATTCGGATAGTAATCTTCACCTTATCCCTTGTCAGAGTAGCGCAGCTTTAAAAAGTCTAAGAAATCGTTCTGTTAATGTTTGGAATTCCATCCCTACCAATCCTGAAGATTTTAAATCCCCATCTCAATTAAAAAATCACTTTAAAAAGTACTTAATTGAAAACTATTGTTTAGTAATTAACTTATTCTTCTGTCTTCTTGGTATGGATGCATGCGCTTTCCGCTAAGTACGGGTGGAGTGAGTTCCAGTGTTATATCTAAGGGATGGGTGCATATGTGCACATTTGTGTGATGTAGGTGATGTAGGGATATTTTGACAATGATTACATACACATTTACTTACAATTAGAAGGGGCGAGATTTTAAATATCAACATTTCATTTTAACTTTAGTAAGATCACATGGGAGTGCTCACCATGTTAAGCTCAGAAGAGTTTTTTTGAGCACTTCCATTCACAGCATTTTTCTCTCTAATAATTTTTCCAGGGGACCAAGTATCATTTTGGCCCTCAATAATGAAGGTCTAATGAATTGATTTTGAAGGGTCAGAATGTATGGCTTCTTTTCTTCCGAAAATTTGTTATTTTGATCACCTTAAATTTTGTAAATTATCCTTCATTTTCGTGGAATTTGATTAAAATTTCGTAAAATTTGATTCAATTTTTTTTTAAATATCTTTAATTTTTGTAAAATTTCCTTCAATTTCCTTCATTTTCGGGATTTTTCTTTATTTTTCGAGAAGTTTGCTTTATTTTCGTAAAAAGTGCTTCAATGTTTTTGTAATTTCCTTCATTTTCCAGAACTTTTCTTAAATTTTCGAGAGGTTTTCTTTCATTTTCGAGAAATTTGCTACAATTTTTGTGCAATTTCCTTCATTTTCGAAAAAATTTCTTCAATTTTCGAGAAGTTGTCTTCAAATTTCTTCCATTTTCATAAAATGTCCTTTAATTTCGTAGAATTTGCTTCAATTTTGGGAAATATTGCCAAATTAACCCCCCCCCCCCGCTCTTTCTACAAATAGTTTTTGGACCGTGATAAGAGGCCCATACATTTTTGTACTGTACAAATGATATAATTTGTACCCCCTCCCCCATCTCAAATACTTTCCTACGCCACTGGGGAAACTTTCGCAGGTCCTGTGAACACCTCACTTATTTAATGTCTACAATAAAAGTCACGGTTGCACTTCACGGGAGGACGTACATCTCAGGGATGGTGACATATATTCTCCCGTTTTTCGAGGGGGTGGTCCATCCCACCCACCCAATCGTACTCCAAAGAATGGTTAAAATTGTGTTCCGTATGCTCTACCCGTCTAAGACACTAACACACCTTTATAAAGAGCTTTTCTCCGCGCCATTTCTTCCTCCTTCTGTCTTTCTGCTTCCTCTTCCTTGAGACGTTTCTTCTCCTTTAAGAGTTGCTGCCGAGATGCTAATCTTCGTTGTTCTTCTTCCCAAGCTGTTGAGAAGATGGAATTTAAACATGAATATGCATCATATTTTCTTTACTTTCTACAACAACATTGCTCTCTCGATTAAATTACTCATGTTGACCCTATGGTAGAAAGTACTGTATATGTGGTTGTACATTACCAGTTTCCTCCATTTGTGTTTTATTGTTGTAAGTGGGAGAAAGTATTTCTCATTAGCCCATACAAATTGATGAGAAAGACAACACGGTGCCTTCCTACTCTCACCGACCTGTACCCAAGCATTAAACCTCCAACTTCACCACTAACTGGTGAAGTTAAATATTATGCTGTTTTTGTTATACTAAAGCTGCGTAATCACAGTCAGAGCGAATACTTTATTTTTGGCAGCAAGCAAAGAATTCAATAAACTGGATTCCTATATATATAAACTGATAAATCAAGAGTTCTTAATTGTTTTTTCTCCATGGGCCATCATTTCATAACAGCTTCAGGCCGTGGGCCAATCGCGTGACAAAACCAGCAGCACATGACAAACAAAACACGTCAAAACAATCCATGAATTACAAACAAACTGAGAGCGCGCGCGATAAGAAGGATGTATGCCAGATGTCGACGGTTCTCTTATCAGCCTTCCTTTGACAAGCGACGAAAACGAGTGAACACACAATTACAATAACGGGGTCGTCGCCTGCGTATTCGGTTATGATAGTAACCATGCTATCACGAAACGCTTAATACGACCCGGATGAGAACACAGGTACGACGTGCGGACAGACATAACATCGACAACCAAGTCAATGTCCACGGCCTTTTAAAACCAGTTGTGGTGCACTGGCGTGTCTACCAACCCAGGCTTGAACCCAGAGCCTCATGGTCTGTAGACAGGCATGATAACCGCTACACCACAGTAGGTAGATATCCTTTGACAAGCCGCTAGTCTGCCGATTTTATAGGGGAACAAAAGATAACATTTTGCTTGATAAGCCACGATTATATAGTACGCAGGTCTGCCTAGGAAAAACACAAAATATGGGATTTTGACTGATCACATCCAGATTTGTTTTCCCCGCTACGACTATTGTTCGCGGGCCAGAGTGGATTGTCTGGCGGGCCAGATTTGGCCTATTAAGACTCGCCGATCTAATTAAAACAAAAATATTTAGATGTGTTTCGAATCGCGCAGTAAAGCACTCACAAGTGGCGTGCGATAGACTAGTTTATATGCGAATACACTCTTTCTAATGATTATCGAAGTTGCATATTTCTGTACATAATACAAAGCTTGTCACATCATCTTACATACAATGCTGTATATTTTGTTTTCAGCTGTTGGTGGTTTCTGGGTGTCTTTCTATCCAGATGTTTATTTACAGACTGACAAACTATTTTCATTTATAAATGCAATGAGTGTAAAAACAAAAATGAAGACTGAATTTGCAAATTTGTACATTTTCACAGATAAATAGGAAGTACAAATGGTCATTGTGAGGCAAAACTTTCTTGTGACATCTTTGTGCTATTAAATAAGAGTTATCCAGCGGTTATTGCCCTGGTCCAACATGTCACTACGTACTTGGTGCGCTTTACATAAAAAAAAGGGTAAGAAACGTCGGAAATATCCGTTCTCAGTTCGACTGGTTGCTCCTTAATAATAGGCGGCGGGAGATATTTCATATTGTGGAGGGCAAGCTTCGAACTCATAGTCCCGCAAGAAATTTTTATAGCGAAGACTTCACTACCCCCCACTCCCGCCCCCACTCCCGCCCCCACTCCCGCCCCCACTCCCGCCCCACTCCCTCCCCCACTCCCGCCCCCACTCCCGCCGCCACATAATTTTGTATTGCCAGTTTATCTTACAATGTAAAATGATCACATAATTTTATATTGCCAATGTATCTTACAATGTAACATGATTCAAATTAGTGCTTTATATAAATACCTAACTTTAGAGCCTGTTTTTGTGTCCACAGATTCTAAAACCACCATCATGGTTTGGGTTGGGTTGAAACTTTTTCATATATTTTAACCCGCTAGATGCTCGGAAATGGCACTTAGCTATAACCCAAAATCATAAATTTTCTTCTCTTATTATTGGGGGCCAGACCCCCACCCCCTATGAAAATTATTAGGGATAAGCCACTCCCTCCACAGCCCCCGCCCACCGGTTCCACCGCCTATGCCTTTAGCGTAACAACTATTACTACAAAGTTTAAATAAGTAAATTGTATTGCTTTCACATTTCGAACTTACCTTCAGATGAAAATATTGAAGTGCCCAGCCCAGACGAAGAGGAGCAATTGGACAACGTCATTGCCTGATAATGCTCCGGAAAATACTGACGAAGCACTGGAAACGACAAAAAGAAACAAATCTTCTTAGGTTGCCTATTGGTATTTGTGTTGTGCAAAAACATTAGATTATGTTAACAGTTATTTGACCGCATAAACAGCATATCATGAGGGGTATGATATTTTCTGGATTGCGAGTTTCACCGAAGCAGGGGCGGTTTGAAAATAGGGGGACACAGCATCTAAGGGGCACTCTCCAACTGTTGTAATTTCTAAGCATGTAGCACAGCAGTATAGCTTTTTAGGGTGAACCTTTCCCCACTCCTCCCCCCCCCCCTCCCTCCCCCACCACCACCACCGAAATATTTCTACAATTTTGTTGGTCCGAAAATTACTGGTGACCTATTTTCCCTTCGTTTCTTTTTTACAGCTTCAAAAATTCAAAATATTTTGGTCCAAAATTAGAACCTGTCAACCTGTCTATAAAAAGATCAATTTTAATAAGGAGACTTCATTATATTTTCATATTTCAAATAACACTTCTTCTTTTTTTCTCCTATAAAGAGGCACCTTTTAAATTGTACAAACTGACAAAGATGTGAGAGAGTGCACGTTAGTTTATGTCAAGACCATGGCCCGGATCCAAATAGTAAGCTTTGTGTCCCACTCATGAATTTGGGGTGACTCGCACACTCTAGAAAGGCCTTATTTTAAAGTTTTTACAAATTATAATCTGGGAAAACAAGGTAGGCAGAGGCGAAGGCTATTTAATTGGAGAAAAAAAAAAAAAAAAAAAGTATGAAGGGCTGTTGCGTCCCAACTTTGTTCTAGGGCAAATGCAGAATAGTGTATGCGTGTGGAATTGCACAATTCTAGTCTTTTTAAGGCGATATTTGCACCAACTGATGTTGGTATCAATAGTATGTTTTAATTTGGAACAATTTTCTAATACATATATACTTCGGAAAAAGGTCTGTCTTTTACAATCTTAGAAAGAAAAAAAAAACCTTTTGTTTGCCACTCATATGAATGACTTAGCTTCCTAGTCTAATTTTTGTTATTAAAATTTTGTGACGTGTCAAGTTGGACAGTGATATAATCTATCACCGAATGGCCGTATGTAGCCTACACATACGATGCGTACACGTGTGTATGTGTGTATTTATCGGCTACTTACTAGCTCTTGTGATTTTAAGGAAGTAGATGGCATTATGGTATAGCTTAGAAGGAAAGGAGAGATTTGTATAAATCAGTGCATGAGACTGAGAGGCATTTACAAAATGTATTCTAAAGTTATCTTAAATCTGCGGTGTTGTGAAGGCGTCCGCAAGTGATACATGTACGTAGGGCTAGGGGCATATGTCTGGAAATTAGCGTT
Organism: Chiridota heheva; assembly: GCA_020152595.1. Classification (NCBI taxonomy): domain Eukaryota; kingdom Metazoa; phylum Echinodermata; class Holothuroidea; order Apodida; family Chiridotidae; genus Chiridota; species Chiridota heheva. Next base: position 1,845,442 of record JAIGNY010001857.1, on the reverse strand, counting down.
CAGCCGGCACAGAGTGGCTAACTTCCCCCGGTAATATCTCAAACATTTATGGTTGGATTGCATCTTCAGGTGTACTATGTGGGTCTATAATGACTCCGTCAAGTTCTCAAAAAGAATCTTCTGTATCTGAGGTATCCGAGGATGAAATTTCCGAACATCTTGCTGACGACATTTTAGGTCTGTCTGTAATTACTTTGTATGCGTTTACACAGGCAATTATGCGGGGGTCTACAACTTGCGACGTCACATATTTAAATAAATTTTCCAATTATTTTAGAGAAATGGGGCTTACGAAGTATTCAGTGAGTGTCAAACATCAACTTAAAGCAAACTTGCTTTTACATGTCACCAGACCTTTAATGAAAGATCATGATATAGTCTTTGAAGAAAAAGGTTTTCAATGTTTGAAATGGCATGTTCCTTCTCTAACAAAGGTACTTGTCATCTTTAAAAGGGTACTTTTCCTTCTGAAAAGGGCGCTTATCTCTCAGAAAAAGGGAATTTTTCCTCTCTGAAAAAGGGCACTTTTTAAACTTTCGAGAAAAGTGAGAGAAGGCACGTTCCCCCTGTGCCCCCGCCTATGCACCAAACATTTATAAATATTAGGTCCTAGCGGTATATATTATGTTCACCATCAAAAAACTTAAATTTAAAGGACTATGGACATATAGAGGCAACATGGGCTTGATTGGTTACAAATATGATCAGGGCACTTTTCCGATCTGAAAAAGGGGCATTTTTTAAATTTTTGAGAAAAGTGAGAGGGGGAACGGGCCCCCTGTGCCCCCGGTTCCGCCGCCATTAAAACAGCAAAATATTTTATTAAAATTGGTTGAAAATTGATCAATTTACAGCATTTTGAATATTTAGCTGTTATTGCACAATAATGTGTGGCATCACTGGGGAAGGATCCTTCATTACATTTGTAAAACCTTTGTTTTCTCTTCCACTGACAATGTTATCTGAAATATAAAATTGGACTTTTGGACAAAATTTGATGGAACTTTGTCATACCCCTATCATCTGAAATTCACAAATAGCTGAATGTGAAGAGCATAATTTAAAGAATTATATAAAGTTTTGAGACGTGTTTCTTTTAGTATATCACAAATTCCGGACAAATCAACAAATCATGAAATTTTGTTTAGTCATAACTTGAAAACTAAAAAAGCTTTTTGGTGAATTTAAAAGCTATTCTACTCAGAATTCCATGCTCTTTCACATATCTAAAATCTACTAGATGTCCATAGTCCTTTAAGCTTTCGTATGACAACTATTGTAACCATACGCAGATAGGAAAAGGACAACGATGGTGGAAGAATTTGTAGGTAGTCACTTTCATTTTTTGGAGATTGATTTCTTCATATTTCATACGAACGTAATATATCATACTAGGAATACTGTCTTACCTTGCATGCAGGCGTAGCAATGATCTGAAAAGAGATAGGGAAATGAAAGATTGGTAATAATGATCAAAAAATGACGGCATTCGTCAGTATCGCGGCATTCGTCAGTATCGCGGCATTCGTCAGTATCGCGGCATTCGTCAGTATCGCGGCATTCGTCAGTATCGCGGCATTCGTCAGTATCGCGGCATTCGTCAGCATCGCGGCATTCGTCAGCATCGCGGCATTCGTCAGCATCGCGGCATTCGTCAGCATCGCGGCATTCGTCAGCATCGCGGCATTCGTCAGCATCGCGGCATTCGTCAGCATCGCGGCGGCATTCGTCAGCATCGCGGCATTCGTCAGCATCGCGGCATTCGTCAGCATCGCGGCATTCGTCAGCATCGCGGCATTCGTCAGCACCGCGGCATTCGTCAGCACCGCGGCATTCGTCAGCACCGCGGCATTCGTCAGCACCGCGGCATTCGTCAGCACCGCGGCATTCGTCAGCACCGCGGCATTCGTCAGCACCGCGGCATTCGTCAGCATCGCGGCATTCGTCAGCATCGCGGCATTCGTCAGCATCGCGGCATTCGTCAGCATCGCGGCATTCGTCAGCATCGCGGCATTCGTCAGCATCGCGGCATTCGTCAGCATCGCGGCATTCGTCAGCATCGCGGCATTCGTCAGCATCGCGGCATTCGTCAGCATCGCGGCATTCGTCAGGCATCGCGGCATTCGTCAGCATCGCGGCATTCGTCAGCATCGCGGCGGCATTCGTCAGCATCGCGGCATTCGTCAGCATCGCGGCATTCGTCAGCATCGCGGCATTCGTCAGCATCGCGGCATTCGTCAGCATCGCGGCATTCGTCAGCATCGCGGCATTCGTCAGCATCGCGGCATTCGTCAGCATCGCGGCATTCGTCAGCATCGCGGCATTCGTCAGCATCGCGGCATTCGTCAGCATCGCGGCATTCGTCAGCATCGCGGCATTCGTCAGCATCGCGGCATTCGTCAGCATCGCGGCATTCGTCAGCATCGCGGCATTCGTCAGCATCGCGGCATTCGTCAGCATCGCGGCATTCGTCAGCATCGCGGCATTCGTCAGCATCGCGGCATTCGTCAGCATCGCGGCATTCGTCAGCATCGCGGCATTCGTCAGCATCGCGGCATTCGTCAGCATCGCGGCATTCGTCAGCATCGCGGCATTCGTCAGCATCGCGGCATTCGTCAGCATCGCGGCATTCGTCAGCATCGCGGCATTCGTCAGCATCGCGGGCATTCGTCAGCATCGCGGCATTCGTCAGCATCGCGGCATTCGTCAGCATCGCGGCATTCGTCAGCATCGCGGCATTCGTCAGCATCGCGGCATTCGTCAGCATCGCGGCATTCGTCAGCATCGCGGCATTCGTCAGCATCGCGGCATTCGTCAGCATCGCGGCATTCGTCAGCATCGCGGCATTCGTCAGCATCGCGGCATTCGTCAGCATCGCGGCATTCGTCAGCATCGCGGCATTCGTCAGCATCGCGGCATTCGTCAGCACCGCGGCATTCGTCAGCATCGCGGCATTCGTCAGCATCGCGGCATTCGTCAGCATCGCGGCATTCGTCAGCATCGCGGCATTCGTCAGCATCGCGGCATTCATCAGAGGCAAGCAACATTCACCAATTATGTTGATAACGGAAAATACATCATTCCTCTATATCTCATGTTAGGCCTATGCTCGACATTCATTGACAGCCCAAACTAGGTTTGGCAGGTGCACAAATGTTGTGGAGAACGGATGTCATCTACGCAATGCGCGACGGCGGTGGCAGTGGCGCCAATGGCGGATTCAGAAAATAATAAAGGGGGAGAATTAGTAGAATAACGATCATCATGTGTCCAATGCAATAGATATGCCGCCAACGGCGACATTGGGGCGAAACCCGCATAAGCTCTGAATAATCCGTGTTTTTGATGCCCCCAAATGAGACTGGGGAGAATTGGGACAACGGCAAACTGGGACACTTCATAAAATAAAAGTCATGTTATTTATCAGGCGGTTACTAAGTCACATGTATTCTATCACTTCACTCTACTACTGGACCCAAGCACAAGCAGTTCCAAGATCAGGAAGGTAAGAACAATTCCATTTTTTTTATTTTTTTTTGCACAAAAAGTTTAAATTATTTGTTCACAACCATTTCTGTAAAATCTTAAGCACAAAAGGGATGTCCTATTTTTAATCTGTAAATAAGAATGGACATATCACAAATGTGAAAGAATTTGTTAGGATATATATTGATATATATATATATATATATATATATATATATATATATATATATATATATATATATATATATATATATATATATATATATATATATATATATATATATATATATATATATATATATATATATATATATATATATATATATATATATATATATATATATATATATATATATATATTTTATAATACTGTATAAGCTGATTTACAGTATATATATATATATATATATATATATATATATATATATATATATATATATATATATATATATATATATATATATATATATATATATATATATATATATATATATATTATAATACTGTATAAGCTGATTTACAGTATATATATATATATATATATATATATATATATATATATATATATATATATATATATATATTTTCATAATACTGTATAAGCTGATTTACAGTATATATATATATATATATATATATATATATATATATATATATATATATATATAGAGAGAGAGAGATATATATAGATATATATATATATATATATATATATATATATATATATATATATATATATATATATATATATATATATATATATATATATATATATATATATATATATATATATATATATATATATATATATATATATATATATATATATATATATATATATATATATATATATATATATATATATATATATATATATATATATATATATATATATATATATATATATATATATATATATATATATATATATATATATATATATATATATATATATATATATATATATATATATATATATATATATATATATATCTATATATATATATATATATATATATATATATATATATATATATATATATATATATATATATATATATTTTATAATACTGTATAAGCTGATTTACAGTATATATATATATATATATATATATATATATATATATATATATATATATATTTCATAATATATATATATATATATATATATATATATATATATATATATATATATATATATATATATATATATATATATATATATATATATATATATATATATATATATATATATATATATATATATATATATATATATATATATATATATATATATATATATATATATATATATATATATATATATATATATATATATATATATATATATATATATATATATATATATATATACATATATATATATATCTATATATATATATATATATATATATATATATATATATATATATATATATATATATATATATATATATATATATATATATATATATATATATATATATATATATATATATATATATATATATATATATATATATATATATATATATATATATATAGAGAGAGAGAGATATATATATATATATATATATATATATATATATATATATATATATATATATATATATATATATATATATATATATATATATATATGTATATATATATATATATATATATATATATATATATATATATATATATATATATATAGATATATATATATATATATATATATATATAGATATATATATATATGTATATATACATATACATATATATATATATATATATATATATATATATATATATATATATACATATATATATATCTATATATATATATATATATATATATATATATATATATATATATATATATATATATATATATATATATATATATATACATATATATATATATATATATCTATATATATATATATATATATATATATATATATATATATATATATATATATATATATTTTATAATACTGTATAAGCTGATTTACAGTATATATATATATATATATATATATATATATATATATATATATATATATATATATATATATATATATATATATATATATATATATATATATATATTTCATAATATATATATATATATATATATATATATATATATATATATATATATATATATATATATATATATATATATATATATATATATATATATATAGATATATATAGATATATATATATATATATATATATATATATATATATATATATATATATATATATATATATATATATATATATATATATATAGATATATATATATGTATATATACATATATATATATATATATATATATATACATATATATATATATCTATATATATATATATATATATATATATATATATATATATATATATATACATATATATATATATATATCTATATATATATATATATATATATATATAAATATATATATATATATATATATATATATATATATATATATATATATATATATATATATATATATATATATATATATATATATATATATATATATATATATATATATATATATATATATATATATATATATATATATATATATATATATATATATATATATATATATATATATATATATATATATATATATATATATATATATATATATATATATATATATATATATATATATATATATATATACTGTAAATCAGCTTAAGCTTACAAAACTAATATCAGGAGAATTGGGACATGATGTCATATTGTCCCCTTTGTGTCCCTGTTGTCCCCACTTTTGTATTATCCACGATCTTTTATAATACTGTATAAATTGCAACAGTTTTGTACTTGACCTGTTGACATTAGTTGTAACATATAATTATCAATCTTTATATTTTATTAAGAGTATTTGCATGTTTTAATGTTGTCCCATTTCTCCTATGATATTGTCCCACTTCTCCCTACACACTCCCCCCCCCCCCTCCCCTCCCCATATACTCGGGGACAAATTGGACATTTTCTTTCTGCTCTTTCTATGAGTACTTAGGTCGTGACTAAGCTGCCACTGTTATGGCATATGGTCCATGATAAGGACATTGTCTATGCGTGATTGGCTCTGCATAAGATTAACTTCAGAGAAGCTATTTACTTTATTCTAAAACGGTGCAAATGGTGTACCACTTTTCCCGATCTCCCCTACATAGTTTTTCAGTGATGATCAGTAATAAATGAGGACATGTAGTTTCATTTGACGGCTTTTGGCCGGGTTTTCTAGCTCTAAACAAAAATCTGTAATGGGAAATTTCTCCTGACTAGATTTTTCTTTTGGTTCAATCCGGTCACAACAACATTTCTACAATTGCCAAAAAAAAAAGAAGGTCGGGCTCACCCTCTATCCCTTCCCTACCCCTTCCCTCCCCTCACTGGATCCGCACTTAAATTATTCAGTCTTCCGACATCCCCGGTGACGAATTATAATCGAATTGTAATTTGTCAAATAGAAGATCAGTATAAATGTATTTCTGTCACATTTTGAGCAAGTGCAGTTTTTTTTAATTTTTCGTGGGGGATTGTGTCATCTTTGAAACCTTTTGAAAAAAAATAAGGTGCGAAATGAAACATCCAAATGCTAATGTATACGGCCTACATATGTGATTCAAATTTAGATACAGAAAGATGTCATTTTACTGCTTTAGATGGATAGTTTTTTTCAGCCTGGCGACATGAAAGGCGGTTTCCTCGTGGTTCATTAACATATGGGCCAAGACTTGGTACGTCACTCGGTGACAGTGTTGTGACTCGATTTACGAAATTAGAGTAAAAATGTACCTTCAAAAAATCTCCTTTGGTAATCATCTGGACAGGTTTTCAAGATGTCAAGTATACATTGAGGTATCTTTGGTGGTCTTTCCCTTGCCACAGTGGCCGAGCGTATCGGGAAGGGTGGGTCGACGAACTTTGACACGGTCACCGGCGAAATATCTGCTACGTTGGTCTCCACATAGTACGGTCCTATATAGTCAGCTGAATGAGCATGGAAAAAAATGTAGGGAAATTAAAAATAAGGCAATCTGATCTAGTGGGCACTTTACCACAGAATGGCTGGGAGGGTACACGCCGATCTCAGACTGGGTGGGACGGTACATGCCGTTCTCAGATATAATGTATGTTCGTTCCTATAAGTTACTTCATCGTTATTGTGCCGAATCACCAAATATCTCAGCCATGATCACAGGTCAACCACGGGTGAATTGAATGAAAAAATTGGTGAGGGACACCAATAAGATGAACCGTTACTAATTTACATGCAAATGATAGATATCGCAAGATAGGCCTCATTACTATCCAAAAACTTAATGACGTACGTATTTCTAGTATTGATGTATTTCATTTGGAAAACATCATATGTCAGGCATACAGAAACCATATGTCAGACATACAGACATGTTAAAGCATTAACATCATATATCAGACATACATACATTTTAATGCATTAACATCATATGTCAGACATACAGACATGTTAAAGTATTAACATCATATGTCAGACATACAGACATGTTAAAGCATATTATAATATGTCAGACACAGAAATGTTCAAGCATTGATATCATATGTCAGACATACAGATATGTTAAAACATTAGCATTATATGTCAGACATACAAACATATTAAAGCATTGGCATCATATGTCAGACATACAGATATATTAAAGCATTAACTTCACATGTCAGACATACAGACATGTTAAAGCATTAACATCATATGTCAGACATACAGACATGTTAAAGCATTAACAACATATGTCAGACATGGCATGTTAAAACATTAACATCATATGTCAGACATACACATATGTTAAAGAATTAACATCATATGTCAGACATGGCATGTTAAAACATTAACATCATATGTCAGACTTACCGACATGTTAAAGCAACGCAGAGCTATATAGGAAACAATTGCTTATTTTTTTAATAAGCGAAAATAATTGCTAAAGCAGAGAAGTATATGACTGTATGATGTCACTACTGGCATAATATACAGAGCTGGCAGAATAAGTCTATCGGTGAATACTGATGACCGGTTTATGAAGCAAAAGGCAACAATTATAAATGTTATGAATTAACATTGCTTCTTTCATTTTGCAATGACAGGTAATTATAATCGTATGGTTCCTTACGTGAAAAGGCCCGAGCAGAGGTCGTTTCACTGAAGCCTTCATCTGGTGTTGGACCGTGAACGCACGATCGGGTGACGTCATCAACGAGATGATTTTGTAGGCCTACTTCTGGGTTTGTAATGTGTATGCTATGGAAGAAACAAAATGAATGTGCGGTGCCGTATTAAACCTGTCTGTCAATGAACAACACATTCCACATCATCCCAAGAAGGCTAGGTGGCTTTGTATATCAGCAAAGCACCCTGATAGACAGGGATATGTTTCGGGTCAACTATATCCATCTTTCTCTTTAGTTTTATAAAAATCCTTCTTTTAATTTAAGTTATCACCCTCCCTCGCCCCTCATCCCTCCCACTTACCTCCCACCCCTCCCCCTACCTCTCACCCCTCCCCCTACCTCTCACCCCTCCCCCAAAATTAAGAAAATAAATTTGTGTAATATTACTCACTGTGGAATCAATCCGCTGATTTCATCATCTTCGGTCATAATACTTCCATGTATACTTGTAGTCTCATTGGCAGTCGTTCCATAAATATGATCTGGTGCAGAACGTGATGTAGGGATATTCCCATCGATTCTGGTTGTCTTGTCATTTGGGCCTTTTGTGTAATGTTCTGCGAAACCACCATCGAGATGTCGTGCATGCACCAACGCCATGAATCGCCGACACCCATAACAGAGTTGTGGGATCACGTGAATTCGTTCTCTTATTTCAGTCGTTGTAAGTGATTTGTTATGGAGAGGTGCGGAACCCACGAACTGCATGTACACAAAACTACGAGGAGACTCTCTAGGAACATAGCGTTTATTATTATCCGTTGGGGCAGTTTCAATGGAATGAGCACAAGAAAATATATCTTCATGGAGCCTACGGATGGATCAGAATAAGATTTAGTCATATAACAGAAGACAATTGTGTAAAAAGTGTGACTAAACGGTAAATATATTTGCATGATATTGGCAAGCCCATAATATTGGCAAACCCTTGGATGAACGTGTTCCTTTTCCCATTATCCAGACTAGTGCTTAAAACCATGTTTATGGCGCTTGCCGCTCGCACTGACTTGATCGGAATGATCTGGAGTCACGCTTTACGCCTAATAAATTATAGCATGCTTCTGCCACACAATTTCCGGGGCCATCTGGTTGGATTCGAAAGCACCCACACGGTATACCAAATTATATCTCGTTTTATACTTTTTTACCATATGAAGTACAATCGAAACAAAATAACAATAACCTCTTAACGTTAAATCGTTCAGAATTACGACGGGAGGCGATACTTACAAATTAATAGGCAGCAAGACACGGTTTTGGTTGAGAATGGCTTGCGTTTCCTGGAAAGTAAAACAAAGAGACACTTGCAATCGAAATAGCAATGAAAAGTTGGAAGTATATTACGACTTAACGACTAACACTTAAGAAAAAATGCAAAGGCTATGTAAAAACAGAAACAAAAACACATATATACAGTGCATGCCACTGCTTAATGGGCGGGGCTAGGACATGTCCAAATATGGGGAATCAAAGGACCGTCATGACGCTATATCTGGAAAAGTGTGGGTGGCGGTAAAATGGGTTCATGTGACTTTGATAACAATAATTATGAGAACTAAAAGAAGGATAAATATAGATACACAGCGTAGTATAGAAGTACAATGTCCTTCCTTGTTTTGTTTTTATTCCAAATGAAACTCTGAGATAACTATGATCAAACAAATTGACACGAGGGCGCTAGATAAAAAAGTAACAAATGGAGCGTGTGAAAAAGAGTAGAATCCAGTGGCACTCATCAAATACATTGTGTAATGCATTATGTCAGGCTTTCTCCTTTCCAACGAACTTCGAAAGCCTCACAACTTTCCGAAGTTATACGAAACACGGCAAACAAAATATTGAAGGGGAAAAAATCAGGCATAGACAAAGCGGATCATTGTGGTTTTGTAGTATTGAAAACTTATGTTTTAACATCTCTCGATACGTGGAAAAAGCATCGTTACTATGATTTGTGCACCTACCTTAAAAAGCCCATTACCTCTTATTCTGAGTTCCCCACCTCGTTCGGAGTCCTCAACCCCTCCCCAACCCCTAATCATTCTCACTATATATCTTAATACGCAGCGATTTCTGTGCAATAACGCTGAATCCAGATCAAAAAATAAGTTTCGTTTGCTGTATGACAAGACGTACACACGAACGACGACGACGAAGACGGGGTCAATCGCAATAGTAACAATGCTAAATAATACGACCCGGACGAGAACACAGGTACGACGTGGACAAAATAAACCAAAACAAATAACCAGTTGTGGCGCACTGGTGTAGTACACACGAAGTCAACCAAGAAGCTTAAATATTGCAAAATAACCGAAAACAAATTGTCATTCATAGGCTTGGGTGATATAATGGATATTATTCGTGGGCGTTCTGGCTTGATCGATTTAATGGTTCTATTGTGCTTTTATTTCAATCGTGTATTGAATTTTGATATCTTAGCGTATTACCCTATTCAATTGTAATCATTGTAAAAAAAAATCGTTTATTGGCAACAAGGTGCTATGAACAGCACTTCACATACAAGGTAAACAATTCACTGTAGTGTTGTATAGCAAATATCACCGACGGGAAACGTCTCTTCAAGCAATCAATACATGCATAAAAGGTGTCAAATATTAGTTCAAGCAGATAATCACTCACCCAGACTGCCATTATTATTTCGAAAAATTGTGAGGAGGGGGTAGGATTTATTACACTATATTGCCGATGAGCGACTATGAGGATATACCGCCACATGCATGACCTCTTGAATACGATCTCTGCATACTCTATGCACCCTTTTGTTTCTTTTGATGTCCTCTTGCATATCAGATGAACGTGCTTGACCCATCAGTTAATGTTAATTTACACGACAAACAAACTGTGATATTTTGTTTGTCGTGTTACGTATAACTCATAACGTGTACCAGATCAAAAAGAAATAAACAGTATAATGGATGTGAATATGATATCCGAGTACTCAGTATTATATAAAATGGGGATAGATACAAAAAGTAGGCTGCTCGGATGAACGCGTATTCCGCCAGCTGATCCTTCCCGATGCGGAACTACTTATTGTAAGCCTCGGAGGAGGTTAGCGGCCCTTTCCCTAGTGATAGTGGTGGTGCTACGGGGAACCTCCCCCCTCTCCCTTCCCCTACTCCTTTCCGAGATCGCTTTGCCTATTTTAATTCACATTTGCTTCCATTCACATTTGTTTAGCTCTTCAGTAAAATTTAGCCACCGAAGAGTTCAACTGTTCAAAGACCACAGTTTTGGCATAATTTTATAACACAATAGATGACTGATAGGGGCTCGTGCAAGGTGTCTTTTTATTATATATTTTTATCAGTAAGCCTGTAGCAATAGATGCATGACTTGGCTTGCTGTTATCTAAGCTTATCCACAATATCTTCTTTTTGTTGCAAGGATAAAGACTGTATTACAGAAACATATACATAAATCCAGTGCCTTTTTGAAGAAATTCTTAGTGGTAGGGTGGGGATGGAGGTGCCCATACAAAAAACGGAATTTTTCGATAAATTTCTAAATTTGTATATGTTCACCCCCCCCCCTTCCTCCCCCTTCCTCCCCCTTCCTCCCCCCTTCCTCCCCTTCCTCCCCCCTTCCTCCCCCCTTCCTCCCCCTTCCTCCCCCCTTCCTCCCCCCCCCCCCTCCGTCTCCCTTCTCCTTCTTCCTCCGGTAAATTTTGCTTTCTTTTCGACAAATTTGCTTCATATTTGGACAATGTTCTTCGATTTTCAGAACATTTTCGTGAAAATTTCCTTTATATTCGGATATAGTTTTCTTCAATTTTCGTGAAATTTTGCTCATTTTCATAAAATGTTGCTTACTTTTGGGAACTTTTTGGTCAAGTTTGGGTTAATTCTTTTACTTCCGGACAATTTTTTTTTTTTGATATTTAGAACATTTTCGTGAAAATGTTCATTCTCGAGTACTATTTTTTCAATTTCCAGAAATTGATTGTTTAATTATCGGAAAATTTTGCTCATTTTCGGAACATTTTGATTATTTTTGGACAATTTTGCTCACTTTTGGAAATTTTGTAAGTTAATTTTGGGTTCTTTTCTGGAGAAATTCTTTCGATTATAGGAACATTTGTGTTTGAACAACAGTGTTGGAACAATTAGGGAAAGAAGTAGTAGGCCTATTTACATTCGTTTTAGCATAGGGAACGTGGAAATTCAGATATTATGATTATTTCTTGTATTGATTATTACGTTTGGGATTAGGTTATCATTATCAATGGCGATGATTGTTATTGATTTTACATAGCATATGGAAGCAGGTGTTCTTTCTCCTTGTTTTTAACAGGGCCAATCTATTATTTATGACGTCTTTATTTATTGTATCTATTATATTTTATGATAAATTAATGAATACCTACATCACCTTGTTATCTTTCTCTGCTTTTCGTTTTTGAGGAAACTAACTGAGGGCCGGTTTTAGATTATGGAGGACAGACTGACAGAGGCGCGTATGAGCTAGAGGCACCCCCGAAAAGGGTTTCCCGGTTGCATGCATGCTTTATTTTGATGACAAATTGTGAAGTTATGAACATAAATTTGAAATTTTGTTGAAATTTTGTTCGATTTTGACAACAGTTCCTGAAAGTTTCTCGAAATTGACAGTGCTTTCCTGGAAAGTGAAGAATTTTCCTGAAAATTAAAGAAAAATTTCTGGAAATAGAAGATTTCACGAATTGACTGAGATTTCCTTCAAATTCATGAAACTTCCGCAGAAATTCAAGATTATTTTCTGAAAAAAAAGAAGAAAAAGTCCTGCAAATTAAGAACATTTCCTAAAAATGAAGAAAAATTCCTGTAAATTTAAGAAGTATTACCTAACATTTCCCATGATATTCCTAAGTAGTGTGGGCAAAAAGATAAAGGCCTATTTTAAAATTGTATTGCTTTGAAAATTCATTATGGCTCCCATCTGCCCATGCGCGCATGGCCCTGATGGTAAGAACTTCACCTTCGTATCAGAAACTTGTTTTAGGTTCTATTTTGGTTTAAATTGAAATTTTGGATAAAAGCCTGAAGAAAAAGAAAGAAAGATGTTTGGTCGAAAATGGGAGGATTTTTGGTGCAAGTTGTAAAAGGTTTGGTCCAAAATTAACGATAGCTCAGTCGATGCGATGACAAAAAATGCCACACATGGTTCATTTGATATTTCAGTTAATTATATTTATGGCTTCCACAGAATTTTGGGAGGTGAGGGGGAGGCTAAGCCCCCAATAGCCCCCTTAGACACGTCAATAGCTGCTTTCTTTATTACTATTTATATCAAACATAATAATGTCACGGCAGCCTTTGTTTAAAGGGTGTTCTTGTTTGAACTTACGACAATTGTGCAGTTGAATTTGTTTGGTTGTATGATTTAAAAAGGACCAGATTCTCAACTGGAGGCACTTTGCTGAGTGGGAGAGCACGGCTCCCAATTAGTGTGTTCAAAAATGTCCTTGTTTATCAGCACTCTCAATGAAATATAGGCCTATCTTCAAATGATTATAATATGTTTAAATGTTTCTAATATATTTTCAAATGATTATGAAATGTTTAAATGTTTATGATATATGTTTAGATATATTACCACCGCTGCCAGAGGAAACGATTCGCTCCTGCTGTGGTGGCGTCGCCTAGTAGTCTTTCTATGTCTCGACCTGCCTTCCCTATCTGATCTCGATAAATCTGGTCTAGCCGGGACTGGTGCGCCGGGTATCCGCCATTCCTCCGGGTATCTCGGTGGCAAGCCCTCCGCTAGTCTTATCTTGGCTCTCCTCAGAGCCTGTGTGTAAGAGTTAGTCCACCAGTTTTCTTTCATTTTTTCGGTGTGGTCTTGCTTCAGACTTCGCACAGCAACTAATGGCAGTTTGAGTTGCCTTGGCTCTGATTTCGCCCTCCTCTTTAATTTCCTCATCCTGGTCTCAGCGTCCTTCTTCCGAAAAGGATCTACAGGAACCAGATACTCCACAGCCGAGGCGGCCATTGTTACAACTGAATAATATTTATATCACGTGCCTCAAGGAAAAGATAACATTACACGAACTTTTGTTCATTCCAAACTTAAAAGAAGCTCATCAAAAAGGTGATAGTCCAAGGCCTTATGTCGTTTTATATCGTGTATATATATATGGTATATGTGTGTCCTTTCTGTGCGTTGAGGTTTTCGCAGTGGTCAATGCTCGGCCATAGACTCGATAATACCTCATCATTTGACACAATAGCGTGTGCCGTTGTCAGGCATTAAATTATCCTCAAGCCCCCTTGGTAAACAATTAAAGAGGTATTATCACATAGAAGTTAAGGTTCGACTACTTTGCATTATGCCCACCACAGTGTGTAGTTGTTTCTCTCCTAAAATGAAATAAACTATTATCTGAATGCCAATATGATAAAATAAGATATATTTTTCAACAACAAAAAAGAAGAAAATCTGCTATTCTGAGAACTCCATTTCCCCACGACATCGAGCTTAGCTTAGAAACGCCGATTTCAGTTCTTGAACCCATGCAATGGGAGTCACATGCCGCCCTATTTGGTAAAAGACAGGGGACGTACGCTTTGTTGCCCTCATCATTCAGGCAGCCTTCGAAAACTGGGGCACGACCTCTTAGGTGCACTTCCTAGATCATAGGCATATTCCCCCCCCCCCCTCCCTCCCGCGCCATGCATGCAGAAAATGAAATAAAGTTAAAGGAAGACTTCATTTTAAAGAAAGGGGAACTTTCCCCCGTCCGTACTTGTGACTGACAAAAGTAGCCAGTTTCCTACTATTGGGTCAGTATAATTAAGGGACATTTCATTTTTAAAGACGCACTTTGTACATGAGACTGACAAAAGTAACCAGTTTCCTACTAATGGACCAGTATAGTTAAGAGGCTTTTCATTTCGAAATTGGCAATTTCCCCCCGTACATGGGACTGAAAAAAGTAGCCAGTTTCTTACTGTTGGGTCAGTATAATTTAGGGGTATTTCATTTTGAAAGGCGCACTTTCCCCCGTAAATGGGACTGAAAAAAGTAGCCAGTTTCCTACTATTGGGTCAGTATAATTTAGGGGTATTTCATTTTGAAAGGCGCACTTTCCCCCGTAAATGGGACTGAAAAAAGTAGCCAGTTTCTACTATTGGGTCAGTATAATTTAGGGTATTTCATTTTGAAAGGCACACTTTCCCCTGACAAAAGTAAACTGGGTATAATTTAGGGGTATTTCATTTTGACAAAGTAGCCAGTTTCTTACTACAGTATAATTTAGGGTATTTCATTTGTTTCCCCCCGTAAATGGGAATAGCCAGTTTCCTACTATTGGGTCAGTATAATTTAGGGTATTTCATTTTGAAAGGCATTTTGGGAAAAAAGTAGCCAGTTTCTTACCTTGTACATTTTGCATAAAAGTAGCCAATTTTCTACTATTGGGTCAGTATAATTAAAGGGCATTTTCTTTTGAACGGCGCACTTTCCCCGTAAATGGGACATTTTGACAAAAATGTAGCCAGTTTCCTACTATTGGGTCAGTATAATTTAGGGGTATTTCATTTTGATTTTGAAATGGCCCCGTAAATGGGACTGACAAAAGTAGCCAGTTTCCTACTATTGGGTCAGTATAATTTAGGGGTATTTCATTTTGAAAGGCGCACTTTCCCCCGTAAATGGGACTGAAAAAAGTAGCCAGTTTCTTACTGTTGGGTCAGTATAATTTAGGGGTATTTCATTTTGAAAGGCACACTTTCCCCCGTAAATGGGACTGACAAAAGTAGCCAGTTTCCTACTATTGGGTCAGTATAATTTAGGGGTATTTCATTTTGAACTTTCCCCCGTAAATGGGACTGAAAAAGTAGCACTTTCCTGTTGGGTCAGTATAATTTAGGGTATTTCATTTTGAAAAAACTTTCCCCGTAGGGACCAGTTTCCTACTATTGGGTCAGTATAATTTAGGGGTATTTCATTTTGAAAGGCGCACTTTCCCCATAAATGGGACTGGAAAAAGTAGCATTTTTACTGTTGGGTCAGTATAATTTAGGGTATTTCATTTTGAAAGGCGCACTTTCCCCCGTAAATGGGACTGACAAAAGTAGCCAGTTTCCTACTATTGGGTCAGTATAATTTAGGGTATTTTCATTTTGAAAGGCGCACTTTCCCCGTAAATGGGACTGAAAAAGTAGCCAGTTTCTTACTGTTGGGTCAGTATAATTTAGGGGTATTTCATTTTGAAAACTTTCCCCGTAAATGGGACTGACAAAAGTAGCCAGTTTCTTACTGTTGGGTCAGTATAATTTAGGGTTTTCATTTTGAAAGGCGCATTTCATTTTTCTTACTGTTGGGTCAGTATAATTTAGGGTATTTCCTTTCCCCGTAAATACTGAATGTAGCCAGACAATAATTTAGTATTTCATTTTGAAAGCACTTTCCCCGTAAATGGACTGAAAAAAAGTTTCAGTATAATTTAGGGGTATTTCATTTTGAAAGGCACACTTTCCCCGTAAATGGGACTGACAAAAGTAGTTTCCTTGTAATGCATAAAACCTTGTAGCCAATTTTCTACTTATAATTTAGGGTATTTCATTTTGATTGGGTCAGTATAATTAAAGGGCATTTTCTTTTGAACGGGGCACTTTCCCCCGTAAATGGGACTGACAAAAGTAGCCAGTTTCCTACTATTGGGTCAGTATAATTTAGGGGTATTTCATTTTGAAAGGCGCACCTTGTACATGCATAAAAGTAGCCAATTTTCTACTATTGGGTCAGTATAATTAAAGGGCATTTTCTTTTGAACGGGGCACTTTCCCCCGTAAATGGGACTGACAAAAGTAGCCAGTTTCCTACTATTGGGTCAGTATAATTTAGGGGTATTTCATTTTGAAAGGCCTTGTACATGCATAAAAGTAGCCAATTTTCTACTATTGGGTCAGTATAATTAAAGGGCATTTTCTTTTGAACAGGGCATTTCATTTAATTTAGAAATTTCATTTTGAAAGGCGCACCTTGTACATGCATAAAAGTAGCCAATTTTCTACTATTGGGTCAGTATAATTAAAGGGCATTTTCTTTTGAACGGGGCACTTTCCCCGTACAGCCGTACATAGGCCTGACAAAAGTAACCAGTTTCCTACTATTGGGTCAGTATAATTAAGGTGATTTCATTTTGAAAGGCACACTTTTCCCCCGTACATGGGACTGACAAAAGTAGCCGTTTTCCTACTATTGGGTCAGTATAATTTAGGGGGTTTTCATTTGAAAGGCGCATTTCCTCCCCCCTGACAAAAGTCCCCGTAAATGGGACTGACAAAAGTAGCCAGTTTTTCCTACTGTTGGGTCAGTATAATTAAGGGTTGAGCCACTACATAAGGATAGTTGAGCCAGATGTCAATATAAAGAACAATATTTTTGGAAACGATTTTGAGGCTGTAGGCCTAACAGTCCAACATATATAGAGAAAAATCATATGCCCTCATCCCTAGACCCCCAACTACTGTTCGGTTGCTAAGCTAAATGGTACTACACCCTGGAATTGTCCCTCTAAGGCATTATTTTCTCTCCAGGTTGTTTAAGTGCAGCTGATTAATTGTATACAGAGAGATGACATACATTTCATGCCATCTCTTATATGGCCAATGCATGGCACAACCCCCCTCCCCCTCACCAATGGCACAATTTCCACCCACACCAACCATATTTGTCTTTCTGCACTCTTGAACCTCAAGGCGGGAACTTGTAATATATAGAGCAATATGTAGCCTATCAGGTAGTTGTATACTATATATAGAAAAATATGTAGCCTTTTAGGCTAGTTGTATACTATATATAGAGCAATATGTAGCCTATCAGGCTAGTTGTATACTATATATAGAGCAATATGTAGCCTATCAGGCTAGTTCTATACTATATATAGAACAATATGTAGCCTTTAGGCTAGTTGTATACTATATATAGAGCAATATGTAGCCTATCCGGCTAGTTGTATACTATATATAGAGCAATATGTAGCCTATCAGGCTAGTTGTATACTATATATAGAGCAATATGTAGCCTATCAGGCTAGTTGTATACTATATATAGAGCAATATGTAGCCTATCAGGCTAGTTGTATACTATATATATATATAGAGCAATATGTAGCCTATCAGACTAGTTGTATACTATATATAGAGCAATATGTAGCCTATCAGGCTAGTTGTATACTATATATAGAGCAATATGTAGCCTATCAGGCTAGTTGTATACTATATATAGAGCAATATGTAGCCTATCAGGCTAGTTGTATACTATATATATATAGAGCAATATGTAGCCTATCAGGCTAGTTGTATACTATATATAGAGCAATATGTAACCTATCAGGCTAGTTGTATACTATATATAGAGCAATATGTAGCCTATCAGGCTAGTTGTATACTATATATAGAGCAATATGTAGCCTATCAGGCTAGTTGTATACTATATATATATGGAGGATATGTAGCCTATCAGGCTAGTTGTATACTATATATAGAGCAATATGTAGCCTATCAGGCTAGTTCTATACTATATATAGAACAATATGTAGCCTTTTAGGCTAGTTGTATACTATATATAGAGCAATATGTAGCCTATCCGGCTAGTTGTATACTATATATAGAGCAATATGTAGCCTATCAGGCTAGTTGTATACTATATATAGAGCAATATGTAGCCTATCAGGCTAGTTGTATACTATATAGAGCAATAGCCTATCAGGCTAGTTGTATACTATATATAGAGCAATATGTAGCCTATCAGGCTAGTTGTATACTATATATAGAGCAATATGTAGCCTATCAGGCTAGTTGTATACTATATATAGAGCAATATGTAGCCTATCAGGCTAGTTGTATACTATATAAGAGCAATATGTAGTCTATCTGGCTAGTTGTTTACTATATATAGAGCAGCATGCAGCCTATCAGGCTAGTTGTATACTGTATATAGAGCAATATGTAGCCTATCAGGCTAGTTGTATACTATATATAGAGCAATATGTAGCCTATCAGGCTAGTTGTATACTAAATATAGAGCAATATGTAGCCTATCAGGCTAGTTCTATACTATATAGAGAGCAATATGTAGTCTATCTGGCTAGTTGTTTACTATATATAGAGCAACATGCAGCCTATCAGGCTAGTTGTATACTGTATATAGAGCAATATGTAGCCTATCAGGCTAGTTGTATACTATATATAGAGCAATATGTAGCCTATCAGGCTAGTTGTATACTATATATAGAGCAATATGTAGCCTATCAGGCTAGTTGTATACTATATATAGAGCAATATGTAGTCTATCTGGCTAGTTGTTTACTATATATAGAGCAACATGCAGCCTATCAGGCTAGTTGTATACTGTATATAGAGCAATATGTAGCCTATCAGGCTAGTTGTATACTATATATAGAGCAATATGTAGCCTATCAGGCTAGTTGTATACTATATATAGAGCAATATGTAGCCTATCAGGCTAGTTGTATACTATATATAGAGCAATATGTAGCCTATCAGGCTAGTTGTATACTATATATATATAGAGCAATATGTAGCCTATCAGGCTAGTTGTATACTATATATAGAGCAATATGTAGCCTATCAGGCTAGTTGTATACTATATATAGAACAATATGTAGCCTTTTAGGCTAGTTGTATACTATATATAGAGCAATATGTAGCCTATCCGGCTAGTTGTATACTATATATAGAGCAATATGTAGCCTATCAGGCTACTTGTATACTATATATAGAGCAATATGTAGCCTATCAGGCTAGTTGTATACTATATATAGAGCAATATGTAGCCTATCAGGCTAGTTGTATACTATATATATATATAGAGCAATATGTAGCCTATCAGGCTAGTTGTATACTATATATAGAGCAATATGTAGCCTATCAGGCTAGTTGTATACTATATATAGAGCAATATGTAGCCTATCAGGCTAGTTGTATACTATATATAGAGCAATATGTAGTCTATCTGGCTAGTTGTTTACTATATATAGAGCAACATGCAGCCTATCAGGCTAGTTGTATACTGTATATAGAGCAATATGTAGCCTATCAGGCTAGTTGTATACTATATATAGAGCAATATGTAGCCTATCAGGCTAGTTGTATACTATATATATATATATATATATATATATATATATATATAGAGAGAGAGAGAGAGAGAGAGAGAGAGAGAGAGAGCAATATGTAGCCTATCAGGCTAGTTCTATACTATATTTGTTTGGGAATTAACACGTGTTATAAATGTACATGTCTTGGAATACGGAAATTTACTTTTGAGGTCAAAAATATGACCTTTGATAATTATTTTGTCATTGCTATAGCCGTACGCGTGTATCAAATTGCACTTAGGAGCAACCAGGCTATTACTGCAGTATTCAGGAAAGTACACTTACACAAGGTGGATCAACTCTCCCAGTGGATCAACTCTCCCAGTGGATCAACTCTCCCAGTGGATCAACTCTCCCAGTGGATCAACTCTCCCAGTGGATCAACTCTCCCAGTGGATCAACTCTCCCAGTGGATCAACTCTCCCAGTGGATCAACTCTCCCAGTGGATCAACTCTCCCAGTGGATCAACTCTCCCAGTGGATCAACTCTACCAGTGGATCAACTTTTCCAGTGAATCAACTCTCCCAGTGGATCAACTCTCCCAGTGGATCAATTTTCCCAGTGGATCAACTCTCCCAGTGGATCAACTCTCCCAGTGGATCAACTCTCCCAGTGGATCAACTCTCCCAGTGGATCAATTCTCCCAGTGGATCAATCTCCAAGTGGATCAACTCTCCCAGTGGATCAATTCTCCCAGTGGATCAACTCTCCCAGTGGATCAACTCTTCCAGTGGATCAACTCTACCAGTGGATCAACTCTCCCAGTGGATCAATTCTCCCAGTGGATCAACTCTCCCAGTGGATCAACTCTCCCAGTGAATCAACTCTCCCAGTGGATCAACTCTCCCAGTGGATCAATTATCCCAGTGGATCAACTCTCCCAGTGGATCAACTCTCCCAGTGCTTAACTCTCCCAGTGGATCAACTCTCCCAGTGGATCAACTCTCCCAGTGGATCAACTCTCCCAGTGGATCAACTCTCCCAGTGGATCAACTCTCCTAGTGGATCAACTCTCCCAGTGAATCAACTCTCCCAGTGGATCAACTCTCCCAGTGGATCAATTCTCCCAGTGGATCAACTCTCCCAGTGGATCAACTCTCCCGCATATTCCCAAGTGCAATTACGACAACGTAATATTAAAGGAGGAGATTAAAAATACCAGGGTCTCCCCCAGAAATTTCGAACTATCGCAAATTTGGCAATCACTTCGCGGTCATTTGGCAATCACTTCGCGGTCATTTTCAATTTGAAGGTTTTGCGGACCGCGGTACAGTTTTTTTAATTATGAAAACTTGGAAAAGGGTGCATCATGACTAACACATTTAGAAAACGCTGATTCAAACAAACAAAAACAAACAAAAAGTGTCGATTATAGATTGAATATCGCCTTAATCTAAAAAAACAGAAAGAAAAAGGCTAGGTACCCCCATTGTCGCCCTTTGTCCACACTGACCATCATCACTTGCCGCGCACAAATCCAGTATTGGTGGAATGATCTCCAAGACAGCCTTTTTGATGTACACTGCTTTAAACACAATGTGCAAAGTATAAGGCCTTTGATCCGTATTGATGTTTCTGTGTCCTATTAAACACCACAATGAAGAACATAGACAAAATCAATCCTATGGCAACTAATCTATTGATAGCATCGGTGTGCAAAGAATTATATCAGGATTAGTCGTATATCTGAAAGCCAGAACTCTCTGTATCGCTTGCATTGTATTGATTACCTATTGTTATCACTGTCAAATAGAACTCCTTTCGTAGAAATTCAAATCAGGGAGTTGTTATTTGGACAACTTCTTTTCAAATTAATGAATTTATATTTTCAAATTTACTATTTCGGAATCAGAAAGTGAAAAGTTAAACATTTAGCTCCTTTCATCAGTTCATCAGCGCCAGTGCACCACAACTGGTTATCAAAGGTCCGTGGACATTGACTTGGTTGTCGGTGTTATGTTTGTCCGTACGTCGTACCTGTGTTCTCGTCCGGGTCGTATTAGGCGTTTCGTGATAGCATTGTTACTATCATAACCGAATACGCAGGCGACGACCCCGTTATTGTAATTGTGTGTTCACTCGTCGTCGTTCATCAGCAGGGAACTCGGGGAAACTCTTTGAAATAATAAATCATTTCAATTTAAGTCTTTAATCGGTCATCGATCAGACTAGCTGATTAGGAGGAGCATAATTCCGCATCAGACTAACAGGACTGTAGGAGACCTTAGGAGACCCCGAGTTGTAACCTTCGCTTCATATAGCATTATTTAGCTTATAAATGAATTTGTATGAATTTATTATTCCACTTGCAATTTATTGGGGAGGGGGGAATGGCCCCACCGGGCCCCGGCTCCATAAGCTCCTACGGCCATGGAATAGTAATGACTCAATGATTCTGACCCGTGATCTATAAGTTGTTCCAACATGTCCAAATAAAGAAAGATCAAGGTACTGTTTCGAATCATGGTTTCTCTATCAGGTCGAGCCGTGAACACGTGTTTTTTTTTTTTCTTCATATTTAAGCAGTTAAAAATTGCGAGAGAAGCGAGTTCTCAAATTCACGATTTGACACAAAAATTATTTTTGAAATGAAGCTATTGAACATCATTTATTCTATTATAATCGTCACCCTTCAATAAATATTTAAACAATATTTGAGAATAAATGACTAATGGCTCGAAATCACAATTTTGGTTCCAAAAAATCAAGTGTAAAAAAGTCACTTTATTGGCATCTAAAAAAGTCATTTTATTGGCATCTACAATTACGACAACATGTTTATTTGCAAAACACAACATTTAAATTGCAAATATGTATATAAAGAGATAAATGCATCTAATTTTACTTATTTATTTTCTTGTTTTTTCAATGAATTATTTTTATACCAGTATTCTTTATTGATCACTTGATTAAGTGTTAGAACAAAATTAATTTAACAAGATATTGACAGACGTAACACGTAATGGAATCACATTGTATTTGTTTTCACTGGGCGGCTTTAGCCCCATCTTTAGTTTTTGAAAAGAATTTGCGTGAAGAAAGTTAAAAAAACAAAAAACTTATGCCCAAAGCGCATGCCCGCCGGGTGTTTCACTTGCCTCTGCAAGTGCTTCTGATCGCGCCGTGGGCACAATTATGTTTATCAATAACATTTTCAGCCACTCACTTTCAAAAATTCTCCATCGTTCTGGTTTCTACTTTCTTGAGTGTACAAAGGACTGAACTGACTAGAAGGATAGAAAAATTGGAGACGACTGAATGTGTGAATCATAAACCGTTGTCAAAAACTAGGGTAAGCCACCACTATACTCCACCAGGAACTAAGCCCATGCATTATTAACGGGGTGCAGGTGGAAATTACCCTGCACCAAAACTCTGTCAAAGTTTGCTCGGAAAAAAACCCTTGTCCATTTGTCGGAAAATATTATGTCCTCAGCAAAACATTAACTGTACTGCTGTAGATCAGAAGAAGTAATTGACTATGATCTGATTGTGCAGTGTTTTGTCAATTTTATTTTCATGAAACGAGCGAATCTCGCCTCAAGAAAATTGTTTGACCCGTCACCAATAAATCCGATACATAATAGTGACGTCACTTCCGCCGCGGTATCATTTGTCTCCTTGGTGATTGTGTGAATGTTTGGCCCCATCACAAACGCGGCATTATTTTATCTTCACAGTAACATGATATATGGCCTCAACATTGTGTAATTAGAACTCATGGGGCATGAAAGTACTGGGGGTGTGTGTCTGAAACTTTTCTCGCAAATGGAACTGGTCCTGCTGGTAAGTTTAAGGATTATTCTGTGGCCAAAACAAGTTAATCTTATAAAAGAGGACTTTATGGTGAAGAAACTATCTTATTCTGTGAAGGAAATATACAAATTTAAAGTTCTGTATTACCTATCACTTTCTTAGTAATTCTTAAAATATTTTGAAGAAAGTTCATTCAACTTTTTTTACTATTATTCAAGTATTTTTCTCAAGCTTTCCTAAGTTGATAAATTATATTTACCCTTAGGCCTACTAGATTACATTTTACTACTGTCCTGATATCCAATGGATTTTAGGCAACAAAATAACAAGGAATAGAATACATAATGACTTTTTTGTGATATGTTGCCAAATTTTACCGAAATTTTCAACGAATGCATGCCATACGTGACAAACTTTTCAGTTAAATATCTCCTTAACGAATTAGAATTTTGAATATTTTGTTCACCACTTTGTTTATTTTAAACTTCTTTTTCGTATAATATGTACTCTGAGTATGCACTGAATTAATCCTTTAAGTTTCCATTGAACGTTCAATTTGCTACTTAAAATTTCATGGAATTTTTGTGATATGTTGCCAAATTTTACCGACTTTTCCAATGATTTGATCAAATTACCAACAATTTTACTAAATTTCCCTTTATTGTTAATTGGGTTTTAAAACTTTTCCATTTCATCCTCCCAACCAGGAAGGAGGTATGCCATCCGGGCCAAGTAAAAAAATAGTTTCCCATGTATTCAACTGGCCGCAATTTTTCCCTGGAAATTCAAAATAGTTTGGTAAATTTTCATAAATGTCCGGTAATCGTTTTAAATTTACGGGAAATTTCTTTCATTTTAACAATTTTTCCTTCACATCTAACACTGTATTTTACTTCCCCGTGCAGTCAAAACGGGTATGCTTATAACAATATACAGTTGTAAGGAAAAGTGGAAGTTCACATAACCACGTATTTCTACCCCACTATACAGACCGACATAATGTGACAACTTCCCTTTTAAAGGTGACCCACACGTGTGAAGATCTGACGATAGGGAAATATCAGGATAGCACATCCCATTACCCCAGTTATTTCACTATCTGACCAGGGAACAAACAGCGTCCTGATCTGACTATATTTTTCGGTATCAAACTACCAAAAAGCAATATTCCGTCAAACTAAAGAGAGGGGTTTAAAAGAGGGGAGGGGAATTAGAGTCATCGGCAAATGTGGGAACAATCTTCCTTGATTTTCCGTTTTTTTCGGGGGGCTGGAGGGAACAATATATGGATCCTCCCGTAAAAACTCTAGTAAAAGTAGTGAAAAGACAGGGATACGCTATTTTTGGCGCAAAGTGTGTGTTGGCAGGTTGGGGTGCCTTATATACAAAAAATTTACGAAATTGACCTATTTGGTAATTCCAATTTGTCGGAAAATTAAGTTCCTCGCTTCCACCGAAAATTATAGTGAAACAACTGAGTTAAAGAGGCAGGCTCGTCTCATTGAAATACGGTAGAATTAAGGGATGCGATATTTTAACGTCACTTCCGGTTGTGGACGCAAGATCCGATCCACTGTCTTTTTGTACATGAGTTAGAAGAGAGCTCCATGGTTTGTATTAGTTCGGGAGCAACCCAAAAAACAGGGAACTTTTAAATACCCAAAAAATTAGGTACTTTTATGTATAACGTCATCGCATGAGCCTACACATTTGACTAGCCCACACTAAACATATGAGGTTTCTTATTTTCCGCTCCGGATTGTCCAAAATTTCAATGGATATCCTGAAATTTTGGAGACTAATAGTAAATAGATATTCGGAACTTTTTGCCGCTGTTTCTTGAAATTCACGGTTGCCTTTTTGAGAAAATCAATAAAACATATTATAGGCAGTCTGTTTTGTTCATTTCTTCAAAATTGCGACGGTCAATTTCAAAAAGCAGCGGCAAAAAGTTTTTAATATCTATTTACTATACATCTCCAAAATTTTAGGGTATCCATTAACATTTTGGACAATCCGGAGCGGAAAATGAGAAACCCCATATGTTCAGTGTGGGCTAGTCAAATTTGTAGGCTCATGCGATGACGTAATACAAAAAAGTACCCAATTTTTGGGGTATTTTAAAGTACCCAGTTTTTTGGGTTGGCCTGAACTGTGTACAGCCAGACACTAGCATGTACGTTGTGTGCCGAGTTACATACACAGCGCATTACGTATTTACGTTACTGTGACGAGTAACTTGTTTTTTTCAATGCGTTTGTCAGAAAGCGAAAGTGAAATATTAGTATTATAATACTACAATAATAGTTACCAAATGAAAATCACTGAGAAAAAAAAAGATGAAAGTAAAAGTCGCAATAAACGATTCTACCGGGGCTCGAACTCACGACTGTTGACAGGTTGATAACGAAAAAATTGCTTCCGACCGCCGCAACCTACTGGGCTAACTCGTATAGTTACCTATAAGCGTTTTAAATAATTATATACCTTGCAATACGAGACAACGAGTCGCGCAGCAAAATTTCAATTGATCAAAAAATTTCAAAGGAATTCTAAATATTGTGCACATATGACGATTTCGCTTCTTTAATGGGATGTGCCATCCTGATCGTCACACGTGTGGGTCACCTTTGTAAGGAATATTGCCACATAATGTCGGTCTGTATAGTGGAGAAATACACGGGTTATCACTTTAAGCACTTAGCAAGAAAACGAAATATAAATGACTGAATAATGATGGTTGTGTTTAAATTAGTGTATAACTTATTTCAGACTATTCCTACTGGAAGTTATAACGAAACGATATCACAATTAATTAGACATATTGAAGAGTGAAGATTAAAAACAGTCGCATCGGCCCACACACACCTTCTTCCTTTATGTTTATTATGTTCTCCTACTTTCTCTTCTTCCATTTTAGTTTTGGTTCTTTGCTATCTTTGGGGTGGGGTGCGCCTACCCGCACCCCTGTGTCTCTCTCATGGGAGTAACTAGACTTCGACCGCAGGGAAGGTATAAGATAAATTTTCCCCTACGAAACTTTGCACTTGTCCGACTTATCTATAAACGATATACATGTGTTAATAATCACACAATATAGAACACTTGGAAATAGACCCTCCCCTCCCAAGAACAACCCCGAAACACTATGATCGCCACACATTTTGGCTTAGGGAAACAGTGCTGAAATAACTGAATTAACACCAGAACACGGAACTACGAAACAGCATAGGCAAAATTGTGCAAGCATGGAGATCTGGCAGAAGATTTCTTGTATTTGATGTCCCAAACATGCCAAAATGACTGAAAATCAACACAAACTGACAAAATTGGGAAAATGTTTGAAAATTTTAAGCTACAGTGTATTCTCATTCATACTTTACAAGTTTAACGAACTGTGGCATACGTGTTTATGTCGTAATATAGACATTCGTGTTTATCTCGTAATTTAGAGGAATTATTTGTTCTTGATTTTTAAGTTTTTTTTTCTTCTGATAAATATCAAATTTTTACTGGTTTCATATGCTGAAAAAGATCCAGTTTCATCACTTGGAAGTGACCCCCAAAAAAAAAAAAAATATATATATATATATATATATATATATATATATATATATATATATATATATATATATATATATATATATATATATATATATATATATATATATATATATATATATATATATATATATATATATATATAAAATATATATATATATATATATATATATATATATATATATATATATATATATATATATATATATATATAAAATGGCTGAAAATGAAATATTTATTCGAAAATTCACAAGAAATTTAGACTATATGCGACAGACTTTAATGCTAGTACTAAACACCTTCTATATCAAGGCAGGGCAGGGCAGATTCATAATTAAGGGCCTTCTGCCTTGGCGAGCGCCTTCAGCCCTGTCCCCCTCAACGGAAGGAACGTAGACCCTGACACCTCAGTCCATAGAAGATCTGACAGATCTCCATGCTCAGCCTTGCAGCTAGCACTCAAAAGTCTGAAAGTGTCGAAGATTAGAGACAAAACTCGCGCACCCAGAAAATGAACTCGGGTCGCATAACTCACGGCTATTTGATTAGATCAGTCGCCCACGAGCTTGAATGGTGGTTAAGTTCGAAATATATATTTAAAGAATAATGTAATTGCCCTGTTACATTTCGACTATCTCCTTAACACGGAGTGGTACTTATCCTCAATAAATCGATCTGAGTAATATAGTGGCAGCTACAATCCCCAACAAATGTGTAAAATGACCGTCACAAAGCCGCTATACTTCCTCGATTTGTCTCTTTTGCAGCCAACATCCAAAAAGGTGCGGGTTGTGGGGGGCATGTGCTTATAAATTTATGTGAATAAGAAAATCAACACAAACTGACAAAATTTGGAAATTTTAAGAAATGATCAGAAAAATATTTTAAATTCATTAAGCTCAGATAAGCATTATCTGATTATAGGATTACCATTTCTAAACAGGCAGAAAAGAAATTACTCCTGAAAATTTGGGGAAATTTGTGCAGGCTTTCGTGGTGACGCCTTGATCATGAAGATTTCTGGTTTGTGATGCCCCAAAATGGCTTAAAATTAACAGAAACTGCTAAAACGTAAATCACAAATCATGCGGTCGTTGTACGAAGCAGGGATAGAGATTCAGGGGGAAAAGTCTCGCTTTAATGCCTCTTGGAAGGGGTCCAGGGAGTAAAGCCCCGAAAGCTCTGAAGATTTCTGGGTTTTGATGCTCCAAAATGGCCCATGGTCCGGCATCGGGGCTCTGGATTTTAAACGTGTGTGGGTGGACATCTTTCAAATACATCCCAGCTGTCCAACCCGAGCCCAATCAGCATCATGTCGAGTCGGTTCGAGATTCTGTTATCTAGACGATTCGGACATGCTGACATGATGACTGAGATACCATAACACTCTGATATAAGTACATCCGACACTCTATACTTCTCTGCCGGACTAAGATCAGTGTTCGCCCAACTGGTGACATTATGCATTTTCAAAAGTATTGTTGTCTTTTTGCCAAGAAACAAAAACATAAAGGTGTAATTAACTTCCCCCCACATTTTTCCATATTGGGTTTTTGTCAAATGTAAACCAAAGCTTTCTCTGTGTTGATTCTACCACACGATGGCTTTGTAGGGACATAGAGATGGGTGCCATGTGGGACATAGGGATGAATGCCATGTGGGACATAGGGATGAATGCCATGTGAAACATAGGAATGTGGGACATGGTGAGGGATGCCATGCTGCCATGTGGGACGGAGGGAGGAATTCCATGTGTGTATATAGAGGGAGGAATTCCATGTGTGTATATAGAGGGAGGAATTCCATGTGTGTATATAGAGGGAGGAATTCCATGTGTGTATATAGAGGGAGGAATTCCATGTGTGTATATAGAGGGAGGAATTCCATGTGTGTATATAGAGGGAGGAATTCCATGTGTGTATATAGAGGGAGGAATTCCATGCGTGTATATAGAGGGAGGAATTTCATGTGTGTTTATGGAGGAATGAAATGTGAAACGTGGGTAGAGATGCCATATGGGACATAGAGATGGATGTCATGTGGGACATAGCGATGGATGCCATGTGGGCACAGGGAAGGATGCCGTGTGGTAAATAGGGTGGTATGGCATATGGGACATATGAGTGCATGGGATGCAATTTGGTACATCTTTAGGATGAGATGCCATGTGGGACATAGAGATGGATGTCATGTGGAACATAGGATGGTGAAATGGAGAGGGATGCATGTGGAACAGAGGAAGGAATATTATGTAGGGGAGGAATGACATGTGGCACAAATTTTGCTCTTTTCTATCTCTAACATGGCATCTGGTTCTCCTAGATGCGCCATATGGCATCCATATCTATGTCCCACATGTTATCCTACCCTTTGTTACACGTGGCATCCCTCCCTATGACCCATATGGCATCCCTTCCACATGGCATATCCGTATATCCTACATGGCTTCCATCCATATGTCTCAAATGTTATCCCCACCCTATGTTCATATTTATGTCCCACATGAAATCTCACCCTAATGTATGTCTCAATGGCATCCCAACCGTGTCCCACATGGCATCCAAATCAGTTGTCCCACATGGCATCCCACACGATGTCCCCAATAGAAGGAACATCTATTTCGAAAGCACAAGTACATACATGTAAGGGCACCTAATCCACTCAAATATTAAATGACAAAATTGGGAAGTAACAGTATTATTCAATGCGTGTCAGTGATGCTTTCGGCAAGACATTCTCAATTGACCTCTTAACCTGCATTGCGCAATACATATCATTGTTACCATGAACAGGCTTATTGAATGAAATAGCTGGGCCTGTGGATGGAGATATATCGCCACACGTCTGTAGCAAGTTGACCATTTCTCATCACCGTTCATGCCTGTCATGCGATAATGTGGGTCGTTGGAACAAATTGAATGGGTACCCTTTACCAGAGATTACAAATTTCATCCAGATGGCTTTTTTTTTTTTTTTTTTAATGCCGCATTTTTAAATTTTTAACAGGACAAAGGTAATGTGACGATTCGAACTTGCAGCAGCGTATGATGATCCAATGCCAATCATTGAATGTAATCCAACATTTCTATTGTTCGTAAACATATATTGATCTTTGATGTGAATCAGAGAATCAATCTGTCCAATGGACATTTCTTGAGAAGAAAATAAATATTAATACTTCAATTCTTTGTACATCTTATCTGTCGCTTTCATGGGCGATATTAGAATCGCATTAAGTGGATTAGAATCTAGTAAAAACAGTAGTTAGCATGCAGCAATTATTTCAATCAAATGTAATCTCAGATATCCTCTATATGGAGTTGAAGCCTGGAAGCTGACAAAAGCTGACGAAAAGAAACTAGATGCATGTGTTCCAAAGGAGATGCCTTATAATCATTTAAAAAAATAGATGGCCAGTGAAAGTCACCAATAAAGAAGTATATAAAAGAACAGGCACAATGAAAAAAAGCAAGGAGATATTTAAGAGAAGTTGGAGATATTTGGGTCATGTATTAAGAAAGGACGAAGAAAACTATGCCAGAATATCCATCACCTGGACACCAGAAGGTAGAAGAAAGAAGAGAAGACCTAAGACTGTAAAACTACATGGAGAAGAGTGGCAGAAAATGAGAGAAACAGTTTTGGATGGAACAGCTGGAGGAGAATCTGCAGTAGTAGGAAAAACAGAAAGAGATGGAAGAGGTTGCTTAGAGAAGCCTCAATCTCCATGCCCAGGAGAACGGAGCGGTAAGAAAAGATTAATTATTAGAGGAAACAGATGACTGAAGTAAACGTACACAGCATTACCTTAGATATTGTCACCACCGAAAGCGAAAGCCGAAAACGGAAGGAGGAGGGAGGGGGAACGGGGTGGGGGAGGGGGGGGGGTATATAAAGGGCGTATCGCCTCACATACAAACATAAACAGTTAATATTGATATTGACTAATTTCCACTTAAAGGAGCACTAGACCGAAAAGTGAAGGCGCATTTTTTGGGGTTCCACAAAAATGGAATGTTTATTTAGCACGCAACTGTATAGTAATTGTCTGCTTAATATGAATATTCAAGTGACCTTTGCCCTCATGTCGTGGGCTAATGCGCTTAAAGTTCCATCTGTTGTGGAAATATATCTGTGAAATTAATTCGCAGAAAACGAACGCCCTGACTTTTCGGTCTAATGCTCCTTTAAATATATCATGGCACCAATTTGTTTTCATGTTAATCTAAGCAGCTTCTGGGATTTATTCAGAAAGACCACTTTGCGCAGGTCAGTGTATGGGTTTCGATATTTCCGAGTTCAAAGATTTGGAATACCACTTTGCGCAGGTCAGTGTATGGGTTTTGATATTTTCGCGTTCTGGGAGAGATGTTATCTTTCAATCGAAAGCAATTTTTGAATAAAAAAGGTAAAGCTCAGCACAAGTGCAAATGCTCACTTGATAATTGAATTAGGTCTTCCGCTTAATCAATCTCCCTTTCAATATTTCGTTGTTCGACTATGCCAACCGATCAATGCCAGACGTGTGTACACTAAACGCCACTATAGGTGTATAGGATGCATTGTGCGGGGTATTGTTTCCGAACGGTGACCTCAGGAGCTGTGTACAGACAGCTCGCTGCTTCATTGTACTCCATAATTCCTTGAAGTGGTGCAAGAAATTCTAACCGAGAGGTTTTGAGTCTCAAGTTTGCAATGACCCAATAACATTGTTGCATTATAATCATTAGAGATACATTGAGATGATTTTAGCATATTTTAATAATTTCTTCACTTTATTTTCAGCCAACGCACTTTAACATTCAGAGTAATTCATAAAGACATAATAGTTTGCTTTACATTACAGAATATAAACTAAAATGCTAATGAAAACAAAAGGTTCAGGAGACTCAGAAACTTGAGAAAAACTTGTAAACATAAAGTTCCCGAGACACATGACACAAATACACTTGCAAGAAGTTATAGAAACAAGAACAATCATATAATGAAGGAACCTTATAAATTAGGAAGAAAAGAAAAAACATCTCAACCCCACCGCACATACAGACATAACCCTCCTCGAAATAATACATCACACATGGTTCTCTGCCTCTAACTCCCTTCCCCACCCCGTCCCTATGAATGAAACATACGCATGGGGTTTGACGAAGTGTTAAATGGTGGTTCCCTGCCTCTTCGGAGACTATGTGACACATGACACAGTGACGGGTCCATGTACTTTAACACTCCAGGAACCAGTATGGTGGGTTAAGTACAAATTTGAGTTCACCCGTACAATGTCTGTGCTCACAATTCGATCTAGCACATATTTCAACTAGTTTTTCTTTGTAAAGATTACGTTTGCCTTTTATTGGCTGCCATATATGACAGGTACACCTTTAAAAAACCCGCCAAAACTATGTTAATAAAAACATCTTTCAGATTTGAATGAACGAATAATTTTGTTTTTGAAGTTATTTATATCCTTAATGGTAAAATGTACACCTTTAATATGGTCAGGGTTACATCCAAAACGTAGGATGGCACTAGTAAAGTAATATGCATGTTCTACCTATCTACATTACACTGTAATTACTAGCAGCCTTTTACCATACTGATCGGCTCAGATAGGACGTTACCATGTCATATTGCGTTCATCCGAACGAGAAGATCTTTCAAAAGTTCATATCGGATGGTTTGAATAGTTGTAGAAAACATATATCTGCGTTTAGAAAGTGTAATAGAACTCCGAGTTTCCGAGTTACATAGGCCAGTAGGCAACGCGACAATATTCAAGCTGAATTAGATTAGAAGATAAAATCTAAATCCAATACTAATTTTCTGCAGCTTAGATTTGCTAAATTAATCAGGTATGAAAATATGTTTCTTATAGTTAATGTTGGAATGTCTTTTGGAGGACATTCGTGTTTTGTGACATACGAATGGTAGTCATATCATTCAGCTTGTATCCTCTTCCATACAGTAACAATACCTTTAAAAAACAATTAAAACTGACCCACATTTCACAAAAAGAACTAAAATTGTTCATATTTCCATCAATCCGATGCCAGATACCATTCAAGGTTTTCCCAGTTTTTAAAAAAGAACCAAAATGTACATGTCTTGAATAGTAGTCCTGAGCTTGTCATCTCTATAGAAACCCGTCTGAGGTATTGACATGATTGTCTTTAATCGCGAAAATGGACGCTTCTCTTGTGAGGCTTCTGCGATCTTTAGATTTAAACATTGCTTTAAGTGCCCTTCGGAATTGAGGATTGGTCAGAGAGTAAATAATAGGGTTTGCAGATATGTAAATGCCTACCAAAAGCTGGCCAACCTCTTCGTAAAATATGTGATTGTCTTCGTCGTGTACTTTATGAATGAAAAGTCCAAACTGATCTGGCGTTAAACAAATGATGAAAACCAGGACTACCACCCACATTATTCGAACAACGCGATGACGTGCCCGAACCAAGATGGAGTCACGCTTTGACGTGCGGCGGAGCTGTGTGCGAATGCGGCACGCTGTCACGCTGTAAGATATTATGATTATGCTCAAAGGTATGATATATGTTGTGAACAGTATGGCTGCATATAACGCAAATTGTACTGAATGCGGAAGGTCCTCCACGCAGTGAAGATAGGAACCATTGCCAGATGGTATCGGTTTTACTTTGTAAATGAAATATGCATAAGAATTAACCAGTATAGAAAAATCACGGATAAGACAACAAGTGAATTCCTGCAGTAGCTTTTACAGAAAATGTTTTTGTAGTAGTATGGAAATTTTACAGCTGTTAGGCTCTCTAAGGAAATAACAGTTAAGAGGAAAATAGATGCTTTCATGGGAATCTGCATTAGATTATCACTGTACACTAACTTGCAATACAGGTTGCCCAGAGTGTCATCGGGTATAGTTTCAAAATAACCTGGGTACGGGAAAAGAAGAAAGCAGGCAAACAGATCAACAACAGCCAAAGCAGCAACGAACCGATTGATTGGAATTCGGAAAATATCCGTCACACAATACACCGCAATTACAGAAGCATTCCCAACTATTCCCACAAGTGCGAATATACCCTGAAGAATAATGAGGACAAGACTCGTCTCTGTTCGCACCCAATATGGCGGATCCACATCAGAGGCTGTCGTTATTTCCGAAAACGTCGAGAAATTATCGACTGTTGCTACGGTCGTAGTCATATTTTACCAGGATTGTTTCTCCCTACGTAAAAATACTGTATTTAGATGAGTTTATACACCTCACATGCCCATTGTCTGACTGCATGCTGCTTAGTGTGATCAAATACGAAGTGCTTCAGTATGTCCTAAGCTCACATTAATCAAGACTAGAAAAAGTATTTCATTTTTTTCTATATTTGTACACTTTGTGCTTGCAATATCTTTTAACTGGATAATTAAATTTCACATTAATGTAGATAGCTGCAGGTGCAATGAGGATATGATATCCATGATTTCAATATTGTAAGTTATTTTCCTGTATGTTGCACAATGAACGCTCAATATATACTGACTGAATGCATAATTGAGATCTAAGCATATAGATATAGCATCTTCAATGCTTATTACGGAGAAGCTTCAAGCACATTTCCTGCTTATATAGATTCTCTGCAGTTTCACTTTCTCGTATATTTAAGTGATCTTTGTCAATGCCAGAAGCAATCATTTGCTGTCATGCATGCCAAGTCAATGTCAATACGAACAACTAACCTTTTAATACAAATAACATTTTGCATTGAAGAATGTAGAATCTGTATCATGCCACATTTCAAAAACAATAGAATGAAAAGGAAGCAAAAGCAAAAGTCATTTTAGGCCTAGTCCTAAATCACACGAGATTTTCAAAGTACTTTCAATACTAATCGTTAAAACTGTCAACTTTATACACAAATTTTAAAAAGTGAACATCTACTTCCACGTGATAACTAAAACTCTCAACTTATGAGATCAAAATAGTTTGAACAGTTGAAGAACAGACAGACAGAAATATTACCCAGTTCTATTCTTATCGACTTGTCATTCGAAAGGGTTCTTTGTTTGCCTTTGCTTTCACTTTACAGAGCAAGTGCGTAAACTGAATAATAACATTTTCATTCATTGACTAACGCGTATCCTATTTAAACGGCTAAAGGCAATGGTCATAAACGTTTTCAAAATCAACCTGAACAGGGAGAGATGTCAATTTCACAATCTTCTTCGCTCCTTGTGCCAAAATTTGTCTTCTACTTTGGCTGATCATTGGTTATAATTTTGGTATACTTTCCCAGGAAAACTTATGTCTTCAGTTCGTCTAACAGGCTCCGCCGCCAGGTCTGTTTGGGCGATCTACTTTCCTTTTGCTCTGCAGGCTCAACTCAAGTACTTGTCTGGTGTCTGGTTATGAATGAAGCATCCTTTCTCAAAGTGTGTCTCACCCATCGTAAGTTTGCCATGTTCATTGTTTGTACCACATGTTCCTCCAATTACGCTCAAGATTTTGCTACTTTTTCATACTTCTTTCAATCTTAAAAATATAAAAATATCATCCAGATCGTTTACAAATGTAGAGGAACCTGATTCAGTGCATTCCACAAGATTCACGCCATCTTCAAATTTAATTAACTTTTGCAACAGATGGCGATATGACAAAATAGTCGTGAAGTAGTGTTGCTGGCATAAAGATCAAATGATCATAATATAGTCATCCTCAGTGTGAAAATCGTGCAAGACAAGTCCCCGGGGACAAGTCCTAGTTTCAAATGAAAATGATAATCCAGGGAGTGCTGATAACACTTTGACGTGTGCAAAATAAAATCCCAGGATTTCTCTTTATATATATATATATATATATATATATATATATATATATATATATATATATATATATATATATATATATATATATATATATATATATATATATATATATATATATATATATATATATATATATATATATATATATATATATATATATATATATATATATATATATATATATATATATATATATATATATATATATATGTATATATATATATATATATATATATATATATATATATATATATATATATATATATACATATATATATATATATATATATATATATATATATATATATATACATATACATGTACATGTATATGTATGTATGTGTGCATGCATACATGCATGCATACATACATACATACATACATGCATGCATACATGCATACATACATACATACATACATACATGCATGCATACATACATACATACATACATACATACATACATACATACATACATACATACATACATACACATACATACATACATACATACATATATATATATATATATATATATATATATATATATATATATATATATGTACATATATATATATATATATATATATATATATATATATATATATATATACATACATGTACATGTATATGTATGTATGTGTGCACATGCATATATGCATGCATACATACATACATACATACATGCATGCATACATGCATACATACATACATACATACATGCATACATACATACATACATACATACATACATACATACATATATATACATACATACATACATACATATATATATATATATATATATATATATATATATATATATATATATATATATATATATATATATATATATATACATATATATATATATGTATTGTGTGTGTGTGTATATCTATATATGGAAGTGCTTATTGATAAATAGAATGCGGTCATGCTATAAGACACCAAAATCTGGGTAAAGATTATAATATAAACACCAAGTTTGTGCTTCTGAACGAACCGAAAGAGTCTCCAAAACAACGGTAATAGTTTCCACGCTGCTTAACTCCAAAAACAAAGTGTAACAACTGAACAAGAGGCAAATTAAAGAAGTAAGATGGAAATTTCTGGGGTTTTTATATTTTGCATACTTTTTCAAAACTTGTTTCTATTTATTTTAGAGTTACACAGAGTATCTTCAAAAGACAAAAGTGACATATTTTTAAAAGCTTGTACCTGTTGCTTGTAATGTTGTAATTTGCAGATTTGAGATGCATTAACGCCTCTGCATCGTAATTCCTTTCCTTTGCAAATACAGCATGTATACATGGATCCATGGCATACATTCATGTCCACCGCACATATCCAAACGTTTCGCTTATCCAACTTCACTTTACTATACTTCCGTCGATCGACCTCCACCAGTCCGGTCCAAGTTCCCGAACGGGAAATCTCCCGATCTGGAGATTTTTTGTCATTACAACACACAATGCATCTTTCCAAATTCAAATTGCTTCAAAGATATACATAACGGTTAAAAAGATTTAAGCCAAAGTTAGGAAAAGTGCATGCGAAATATTCCAATTTTATTGGTGTCAGAAAACGATGAAATTATTTTCTCCATTTTTACCAGCGCAAATGTGACATTCACCAGGGAATTTTAAAGTAATCTTTGAAATTAATTTCAATACAATTTTAAAGAGCAGATTTCAACATTTTAACCACCAGCAAAAGCTCAAATCATACAGGAATATTAATTCCAATAACATTTCAAAGTATACAACTTTAGAATGACAGAATTTGACAAGCAAAAAAAAATTAACGGCTGAACTTATTATCAATATTTAAATCATGGTCACTGCGCATGTCTCGATCTCACAATTGGGAGATTTCCTGATGGGGAGCGTGGACCGGACTGTCCACTGGTTCGGATAAGTGGGGAATTACCGTAATTCATGTGCATATAGCGTATACGTTAATTTTCAATCAAGATCAATGTTCACGATCTGGTGTTATGTCAAAAACAGCAAAATTTACGTAAATGTTCAGAGATGTTGCAGTCATGTGTTGACAGATAATTATACATTAGATAACAGTATTAAACAATTTTATGTTAATCTAGTTTTCTAGATGGGAAATAAAAGATGAAACAATTTGAGAAAATTATTCAGTTTTACTGTAGAATCCAAAAATGTAACATTATTCATACCATACAGAAGATAAGTAACCAACATCAAAATAACATCCGGTTGGGAGACAGCTAGTTCAGTTGGCTGAGCTTATAGGGCCTATGACGGACGGATCCTGGAGGTGCCAGGTATGAGTTTGGCAGTTAATGAACCCACGAGTTTTCCACAGATATACAGAACGACACGCTGACATCAATCAAGAGGTCTGTTTTCTGCTTTATACCCCCCCCCCCTCCCCTACACACACACACACACACATCCTTTGTGAAAAGTGGCCAGTGGATGGCACTCACCTTCCATCTGATGAGGAAGTTAAATTGCAGTCCTTACGGCATGTTTCCTTACACTATCTCTGTTTCTCTCATCCCTTCTCGAGAAGAGCATGCCATAACCGCCCTTACATCCAGTACGTTCAAATATCACTGATCCGTGCGCAGATCAGTGCCGTGTGCACAACTGAATTCTCAGTCCGCCATGTTTTTAGTACTATAGTACTAGTTTTGTAAATACTGTTTTGGCGAATAGTTTCGTTGCGGTTATATTGATATCAATGTCTGAATGTAAAAACCAGCTGCATGAAAAATATTGATTACATTAAAAATGTCTGTTCATTTTGCTATTCATTTTGCAATAGTGAAAGATGACGAGTTAGATTGGTTTGACCATTCCATTCAGCTCAAAGTACATTTAAACCATAAATTAAGCTCTTTCGTAATTAGTGATTCCAAATCACACCCGGAGTATGTTTATGTATGGAATATAGGCCAAATCATACATTATGTTTCTTAATATTTGTTTTCCGAATGCTGATTAACCTTCCTTCACTTCGACAACATGCACATCTCGTGTAATTGTTAAATAACTACTATTGAAATTAATAATAACATAGTTAATAATAACATAGATGAAACCTGAGACAATATCGTTTTAACACTTCTTGTTGAAACTTGTCATCCACGATCTACAATCACGGACAAAAGTCTTGTCCATTTTTCCCTTCCACCCCTATTGAATGCGATTTGCTAGAAAAGGTTTTGGTAATATATCTGCAACATTGAAAAAGGGTATAAGGGGAAGGTGCTTGGTACTTTTGTCCGGAATTGTCGGATTTTTTCGAAATATTTTTATAGAGCGATTTTTTGCTCATAATTTTGGGAAGGTAATGGTTTGGCAAGGGGTGTAATGTTTTTGTTGTAGTGGTATGATTGATTTACAATTAAAGGAAGATAGAATTGCTATTATTATATGAAAGTTTGATCAATCTATTTTTAATTACTATCGACAAAAAAGACGCAGGAGAACGGACTTCATATCTATGAAAGAACTCTTTTGCAAATCACAGATTCAATTCAGAACACTTGTAATAATGATACGATACATTATATTAATAAACGAATACTTGTCGGAAAAGCAAGTATTGCATATCTCTTTAATGCGACCTCTAACGTATCTCTTTAACGCGACTTCCAACGTATCTCTTTGAGTGGGTTTGAAGAACGATACTCCGCGGAAAAATACAAAAAATATTACTCTTCTATCTGATTCTTTTCGAC
Source organism: Chiridota heheva (assembly GCA_020152595.1). Lineage (NCBI taxonomy): Eukaryota > Metazoa > Echinodermata > Holothuroidea > Apodida > Chiridotidae > Chiridota > Chiridota heheva. The sequence goes on along the minus strand of JAIGNY010001857.1, from coordinate 1,804,763 downwards.
GTGGTGGAATCAGGGAGCTGTTACTTTGACAGCTCCCTGGTGGATCGACTCCAATTTAAGATATACAATGAAGGTCCTTCAAAGAGGTATGGAGTTTTCATCCACTGAAAAAGTCCTGCATAGGCTGATAGGTTGTTAATAGATCAACGCAAATCTGAATATTTTTATCCCTGAAAGTTACACCGAAGTGGTACCTCCATGGTTACACAATGCCCGCGACCTACATTTATCTATTTCGGTTAACGTTTTCATGTATTATTGGTGATATATTAATTGTTAACGCATTTCGGAAAAAGCGCTATAAAATTTGTTGGGCATTACATTTACATGAAAACAAAAAAGTACGAATCCAAAAAATAACCAAAATACAAAAAGTTAACTACATTTTTGGTTCACGTACGATATCCAGCACTATTATGTCCACAGACCCCGTTCTCCGTTCTTTATTGTAAATTAAATTACTGAAATAATCTTCCTATACGTAATATGCAAATTACAAATAATTTCTTCCATTACCTACTTTTCATAACATAATTATATTGTCATTGATAGGCTTGATTTTAGAGAAAGTTTCAGCTTAAATATAAATAATTTCTGCAATTGATTAACATTCATTTCATTAGCTTATACTACGAAAACTCCTTTATTTTCAATTCGGATAACCATGGAGCTCCACGGGATAACTCATCGACAATTAGGGACAACAAATTTGGCACTTTTCTATTTCCACCCTATTTGAATGTTGGTATGCGATTTGCAAGTAAAGGTTTTCGTAATATATCTGCAACATTGAAGAAGGGTATAAGGGGAAAGAAAAAGTGTCAAGTACTTTTGTCCGGAATTGTAGACTGATCACACACGTCCAAACATCTTCATACTGAGAGACGTTTGAATACGGACAGCTTTATTGTGGGGGGATGCGAACTTTTGCAAATTATAAGGTCGTAAAAGCGATTGTATCTCCCCGTCTGGAGGTTTTACTGGATTTATGACGGACTGCTTAATCAGTTAATCTAAATACTGCTTCTCATTAAGAATGTGAAGCGCGATAACTCATGGTTGCCTTATAGCTGACTAAGATGGTTCACCCAGCCCGAAAGTCTGCGTCAAAATCTTATCGGCTACCTCTTTCCTTCCGCGTTCGTTTGCCATAGGCTGACAGGAGGCTGCTTGTAATTGATAAGAAGGCGGTGCTATATAAACAAACGGGTCAGCACAAAGCTAATAGGGAAGATTTTGTATATTTAAGAAGGAATTGTGTTGAACAAAATTGGGATGTTGTTTAGACTAGAATTTGAACTTTACCATTCTGGCAGTTAATCAGTAGAATATATTCCCAAGGAGTTAACGTTAAAACCCGGAGTGCTAAATTTCGAACGCAATGCTGCTAAAAACTGCACTTGAAAATGATTCATAACAAGAATGTGAAAACTTTGGGACAAAATAAAGAAAAATGAATGGTCTTTGGAAATAGTTGTGGGGGCTCGTGTCAGTGTGCATGGGTGAATATACGGGTGAGTTTACTGGCCTATTATACAATTCAGTACCTGAATTTGTTCTTGGGAGTTTAACCAATGCGAAACGTGTTATCTAATTTTGAGGATTTACCATGTTTCCTATTTTTGCCTACCAATGCCATTATTAAGGGACAGGGGACATCGAATTAACTCTTGTTATTTCGCTACAATAAAGCATCATAGACACACATAGTACAACTTTGTATTTGCTTCTCTCCTACCAGTGGCGTATTCAGCTTTTGGTGCCAGAGGGCACAAACGGTAATTATCGAAAATATACTATATCGAGAGGTGTAGAAAGCTCGGAGAGGGAGAAAACTGCCCCTGGTAAGATTTCACCTTCCCAGGCATTCTTTCCTCTTGGTTGAGAGGTAAAATTTGTTGTTGAAGGCTATTTGTCGTGATCTTGTTGTGGCGGCGTACATTTTATTCCAGCACACAGTAATTTGATCCAAGACGATTACAGGTTTGCCCATCTGTATAGGTGTTACCTGATCTATTTGTTATTCGACCAATCAAACCACACGAATAATCCATTTTTACCGTCCGTAATGTATGATAACTGGCCTTTAAGTACTTACATAAAATTGAAAAAAATGAAGGTAAATTTGATAAATTATTAGAAATTTTGGTTAAATTATTGAAAATTTTGTCAAAATTATTGGAAATTTTCTTTAACTTATTGAAAATTTTAGTAACATTATTGAGAATTTTGGTAAAATTATTGGAAATCTTCGTTAAATTAT
>JAIGNY010001857.1:1740000-1797500 GCA_020152595.1 Chiridota heheva | reverse complement strand
GTAGAATGAATGGTTGGTGGGGCCAATCAATTTGGTAAAATGTTATTTTAGATAACACAAATTCTGTTTTGCATGCTCTGAATAAGTCTCACATTCACCACAAACAGTTACTTAATGCAGTACACTACATCATTGTTTTGACACACTTGCATCTGGCATATCAATCTTCCATCTAAGTTAGGCAGTTAGCAGTTAGGAGTTCACGACAAGAATGACTTGCTTCTGGCAGGGCTGCCACAATGGGCTCCAGCCATTTTAACATTGTTCTTCGTATCCCCATTCTTTTGATGAAATTTGTTCTGGTGCTCATAGAAGAACTTGACCCCAACAATGACTTGTTTGGTACGCAGTTCTCATGTGCTGATTAAGAGCTGCTTTGGTTGGAGGGAGAAGTCCAATAGACCTGCCCTTCTAGGTGAAAGGCTGCAAGCGAGCTTTATCTTCACTAATTGTCAAGACTTGTTCAATTATATAACAACATAACAAAGTGTTCGGAGCCAAAGGCACATCATAACTGATTGCCAGGCCATGTTTGACAAGTAAGTTTCATGTTTTGGGATCCTTACTGTCAACACGCACGTAGTCATATAGCTCATCATGCCAGCGCATAGCAACAAACCACCAACTCCTCGTTATTAAGAAGGTATATCAAGAAATGGATTTGGATACTTTATCAGCCCACTTCGAGCAACTAATGCAAGTGATAGATATCAACAAAGTCATCACACGAACCATCAACAATCCCAAATCAAAGGTCAGCGACATAACGTAATACAACCATGCATCTCCGCCTTTCCGTCAGCATATTACCTCTGTTATTAATTGCAAAGAGATGGACTAAAATAAAGCACAGAATCAAATATACGCAGGCATTTTCAACTTCACACTTACAACCATGCCAACCCAGCGAGCATAAAACAAGCAACACTGGCTACTGAATCCATCAAGCCATCAACTGATATTGTAGTCAACACCGCACCCAGCAGCTCACCGACAGTACCGCCACAATAGTCAACCGACATCGCAATCAACACTGCCAGTCCAAAGAATACGGATTGCATGATGGTTTTCCTTGATGATCGATCATCTCACTTTTTTCTCTCCTACACAACCTAGTTGAATACTTTGAACGACAAATTATTCTTCACCTCCAAGAAGTGTTTTTACAACTTTTGTCATGCATCCTGATGTGACCTTCATGATCAAATCGCATATTTCTTCATCATGCATCGTCACAACAACCATTCATAACACATTCAAGTTCAACTCATCGCCACCCACACGATAGAACTCACATCAACTATGGCAATAACTTCAGATGCCAACCACCAGCCTCTAAGTGAGCAATGCCAACCAGTTGCCACTAAGAGTATTCAGTCCAGTCGAAAGTTTAAAGGACATAGCCCGACATGTTATTTATTTATGAGAGGGACCAAGTCACCTCTGGGCCCCTCTCCCTCTCCCCTCCCCATCTCCAGTGCTGCCCTCCTCTAGTCTCATTTAGACACTATGAATTGTTTATTTCTGGATCATTCATATAAAGAACTATTTAAAGTTATGGCATTCATTGATGATATGCTAAAATTAGCTAAAACTTGACAAATTGTGAGTGGGCAAGGGGCCTCACTCCAAATCCTACCGCCCCTCCTCCTGCTGGGGCCATCCCTGTGTAGAATCATATAAGCAAAATCTTATTATTTATTTGAAAACTAAATTTCCGGGTTTTGAATCCCATAAAAAAAAAAGGTAAGAATTAGCTTAAAGTTGAAAAAATGTGGGATGGTGAGGGAGTCTGGATATTCCTCCACCCTAGCCCCACTGGTGCTATCCATGGGTAGTGTAGTATCATTTAAGAAACATGAATGTTTAATTCTGAGTCATTTACAAGGTAAGCCGTTTTGGCATTTATCAGTAATATGCTAGAATTACAGTATTTCAAATTTTCAAGTAATGGTATTCAACAAATAAAATATTGATTTATTACAACGGTTGCCATGACAACTTCTACTTGATTAAATTTATGACATTTTTTGTCTTAAGATGAATGCAAAACTGTCTGACTGTTGGTCAAGTGTAAGAGGTCAAATCATCTCCCCCGTGAAAAATAATGGATCCGCCACTGGTTACTTATGAGACAATTGACCAAAATTATAAAAAATGGTTGTCATGGCAACCAGAAGTTGAATTTTTGTTGGCTCCACATCTAAAATTTATATTCCAAGGGCATGATCAACAACTGTGCCAAATTTCACGCTTTTATTAAAAGAACTATTTTTCACCAAATTCGCTGAACTATATATGTTAAAAAAGCGATTAAAGCTCTGACACGCATCTAAAAAGAATTCATTCTTAAAGGATTAGTTTAGGGGTCGAGCAAGTCCATCTTATATGAAGCTGAGGCCACGACATCACAATTAGTCCGATTTCAGTCGTTTCTACACAAATGATACCAAACTTTAAACTTATATATCTCCTTAACGGAATAAGATTTTTTACTGCTTTCTTCACCATTTTGTTTCTTTTAAAGTCCTCTCTCATATAAGATAATCATGGCTTAACCACTGAACTAATCCTTTAAGATATGACCCAAGATTTGTCTATGTTTATGAATACACGTATTATGTATCACACATATTGATAATATGTGATGAGAATTGGTATAGCTTTCTAAGAGTGTCAAAGTGATGAATTGTTCTGAGATTATCCTTGATTTTTTTTTTTTTTTCAGTCTCACAATGTTGCCTTTACCATGTGCTTTATGCTGTATATACGTTCAATTACTTGAAGTTATTTGATATGAGATTTTATTCTACTCTGTAGCGTCGTCGGGCGAGGATTCTCATAAACACAAAATCCCCCTCCCCCTTCCTAATATCCATCTAAAAAAAGTGTAATATTCAATCTTGACTGAATAATAGTTTGGTTATATAGTCTACAAACATACAAAGCCGATGATTATCATGCATACCCCATGTCATTGAATAATGCCAAAGCGCTGGGGTTGGGGGTGATCAGGTGTTTATTTCACCGTCCCGGTTGGGTGGTAAAAACTTAAAATTGAAGGAAATCATTAATGTAAAAATGGAAGAAAACGTGTGGTAAAATTAATAGAAAATTTGATAAAATTATTAAGAATTTTGTTTAAATTATTGGAAATTTGTGCAATTTTCAAAAAATATTTTAGGAACTACTTTTCCTTAAAATGAAAGAGAATTCCCGAAAATCGAAGGAAATTGCCCAAAAATTACCGAAAATTGAAGAAAAGTTCCCGAAAATTTCCCACAAGTTCCCCAAAATTTCCCACAAGTTTCCAAAAATTTCCCGCAAGTTCCCCAAAATTGCCCACAAGTTCCCCAAAATTGCCCACAAGTTCCCCCAAATTGCCCAAAAGTTCCCGAAAAATTCCCGCAAATTGCCCAAAAGTTCCCGAAAATTGTCCAATAGTTCCCGAAAATTGAAGAAAAGTTCCTGAAAATTGATGAAGTTTCCAAAATAGTTTCCCGAAAAGACAAGTTCCCGAAAAAACGTTCCCGAAAATTGAAGAAAAGTTCCCAAAAATTGAAGAAATTCCCCGAAAACTGAAGATATTATTTCGGAACAAAGTCGTTAATAAATTTGATATTTACCTCTTATATATTCATTTTCATAGTTCATTTCCCTTATATGTATATCATGATGCACACACTGGTATATCCCACTACTTACATTTTACATACATAACTTCGCCGTGGGGGACGAGGGGGCTTGCCCTGACCCCCACTAAATACACCACTGCATCCTCCTAATTTGAAATATCAAAAAATATTTTTTATTCATATCCTATTAATTTCAAAGGGCAATTGATCTTATCATTATCCGTCGACACCAGCAACCTTCGTATTAAACAGGCGAAATCGTCATATGGGCACAATGTTTAGCTGTTTAGAACTCGATTCAAAATTTTTGTTTGGTTGAAATTGCTGCATGATTTGTTGGCCGTAATTTTACGATTTACATTAAATAAAACCCAGCTGTGGCCGAGTTGGTTAAGGCGATTTCTCAAAAAAGGGATTATAACCAATTTGTATGTGGTTGGGAACTTGGGTATGAGACGTCGTGATAATGGAAGTTTCACGATATAATATAATAACGTCTTCAGTTGAGGATGAAGATTGGTAAACGTCACCAAACATACACATCGCTTACATATTTGTACGGTGCCTCCGTTTAAGGTATTCATAACACTTGGTTAACGTACGTGCTGGTGTTACAGCCCCTTTTCCCTAAAACATTTCCACAAATAAAGTGCGGTGTCACGTCGACAATCTAGAATCAACCCATATTTGAAATTAGGAGGGGCATGCAAGAAAATCATTTATGTCGATATATAAATATGAGTGTGGAATAGCATGTTTCAGATAATCCTCATGTGACACGTAGTAACAGTTTGAAGTTGACCAAAGAGTTTTTACGGATATATATATTTGGCGTTTTAGCTTTTTGCAAAGAGTTGTTAATGAGAGGAATGGTTTGCCTGAGTGGGTAGTTAGCTCCATTTCTGTTCACAATTTCCAAGTCAACATTGTTAAGTTCTTTACTAACTCTGGGCGTCTTTATTTGTGTGTGTGTGTGTGTAGTGGTGTTGTTAGTTTGGGCTTTTTATGTGAGTGACTAACCCTTCTTAGCCCGTAATCTTGTAATGTTATGTTAAAGTTAAACAAATACATAACATTTGGCCAAGACGCAAATTCGCGGAACCTATATGCTTCCTCAGCTTTCAGGTAATTTCAATGTTCCTTTGTTTGCAGACTACTTCCATTGCTAAACAGATACTTGAATACATCTTTTTGTTAGCCTTGAACAAAAGATGACGTCACATTTGCCATCACTCTATGTTGATCCTGGGCGCTAATCTGCATAGTTGTATCCAGCGTTTGGCGCGAAAAATACTTCATGCTTACGTCACTCGCTAATTAATCCATGCAAGGCAGCTTGGGTTTCAGCTACATCATAACCTGGTCAATTTTAGAACCACACCTTCACCAATACCAAATGGCGCGAAATGATATTTCTTAGTGTTGGTGACCTCAACCGCCTCACCTCAATGCCCCTTTTGTTGACCTCTTGGACGGTCCCGTAAAAGAAGCCGAAATCTTCAAAATGGAATCTCCAAAGTCTTCGACCCGTGTGTACCCAATACGGCAAAAGATCCCTGTTTGTAAATAAACATAAAGGCAATTTCTAATACGATCCCTTACATAAAATTATCACTACTTGCAATCTCATCATTGTTTTCTTTACTATTGAGTCACAAACACGCACCATAATTCATTAGACTGCCGTTATTCTAACGGAACTATCCTTCTTATCCCTCTTTATTTTAAAGGTCAGTATCAAATTCCTGGTTCCACAAGTAAAACTGTTTCTCCTTTAATGAACACCTCAATATCATACTAATGAACACCTCAATATCATACTCCTTAAATCAATCATGTCACTACAGCCTTTCCCACGAAAGTGTCGGCACAAAATGTTGACAAACTTAGATTTCTTTAGGACCTTTCTGCCTTTCTGTACAATGTATCTTGGAAACTTTTGCCGACCTGGGCACAGTTTTCAGGCCCGACACTGAGCAGAGCTGTTCATCCCGAAACGACAAAACTCTGACCTGAGCTTTTAAGGTAACACTAAGAACCTCATTTGCATAAATATACCTTCTACATTCCTAATTACAGAATAGGGAAGTAGCCGTCCAAGCAGAGTGACCAATTAAATAGGCAAATGCAAGAATTTGGAATGCATTCAAGCTTTGCGACAAAATAACAATGACAACCAAACAACTCACAATACTCTCAAGAATAGAATTTCACAATTAAATTCAACCATGATTTTTATCCTATTAACATGTATACACTTGCTAATGATATAATTGTTTCAAATATGAAACAAACAAACATGTGGTTATTATGAGCATTTATGAGCAATATGAGCATTTTAAGATTTGAATTCATACTTAATTGTCTACTCATTAATATGCATGACCTTGCCGCCAAAAACAATAGGGCACATATGCAGTTCATGGACAATTTCTGTACCACGTATAACCTGCGTCCCACATATCGTTTTTTAAATACTGTTTTTACAAGCTCTCTTCAACAAAATCATGCTAAGCCCCACCCCATATTAATGAAATTCGATACTTTTGTACCATGAACATATACACACTACGTAACAACATAATTACACTACATATGAAACAAAACAGACGTGTGGAAAATATTAACATTTCAAGATTTTAACATTAAGCCCCGCCTACTCATTAATATGTATGACATCTGTACCACGTATAACCTGCGTCCCACACCAAAAAAAATAGCGCATATCTACGGACTATGGGCTACGCGGTTGCTAAAATATGAGCATTTGAATATTTTTTACAGTAAGCCCTGCCTACTTATTAATATGCATGGCATCAACACCAAAAACTATACTAGGACACATTTACGAACTACGGACCATGGGCTATCTGTGTACCACATATGACATGAATCCCATATATCGTTCGTGAGATTATGTGTTTACAAGCTATTTTCAACAAAATCATACTAAGCCCCCGCCCGCTATGCAAAATAATAATGAATGTATGCATGCATGCATGCATGCATGCATGCATGCATGCATGCATGCATGTATGTATGTATGTATGTATGTATGTATGTATGCATGTATGTATGCATGCATGCATGCATGCATACATACATACACACATGTACATACATACATGTATACATACATGTATACATGCATGCATGCATACATGCATGCATGCATACATACATACATACATACATACATACATACATACATACATACATACAAACATACATACACAGACATGTAGATCGTGGAAATTAGGGACATACGTGTGAAACTAGTAAAAAGGGGACTTCTTAATTAAAGGGCTTAGGCAAAAATGATGGCAGAATTGTTTAACAATATTGTTTGGATGCTATACCAACCGAGATATAATGTTAATTCCCATTCCTTTTTGGTAGGAAATCTACATTGATAATGGGGATACACAATTTTACACACATATTTCAACTACATACTATACAAATGGAAATAAATACAAATGTCCCTAAACTCCATGAAGTATTTACTTTAGCCCCCTCAATTTTGATTATTTTTGCTTTCATCAACATTTACAGTTATTATCTCATCACCCACAATAAGTGCCTATACCTCCAACACTACATGACCACCCCCTTGATGATATCAAGGGGGCTGGTGGGGCCCACCAGCGGTCTCATATGATGACTTCATATTAGGAGTTAGAGGTCATAAGTTTTTGGAACGGGACAAAATTTGGTGATTTTTGCGTCTGTACGTGTGTTTGTGTGGGTGTGTGCGTGTGTGTGTGCGTATGCAACAATTAATTTTGTGTCGCTCATAACTCAAAAACTGTAATACACACATGAACTGAAATTGGTGGACGGGTACCCCTTGCCTGGAAATTTTGTCTCCAAGGTTTTGGGGCACAAAGGTCACAGGTCAAATGAAACAAGTGATATATATATCTTTTAAAGAAATTGCTTGGTATCTTTACAAATTGCATAGAAAACAGGTTTTTCTTCTATGGTGCACACTTCACCTGAAAAAATGGCGAAGGTGAATCTTGACCCCATTTTTATTTTTATTCTTTTGCCAGGGCGAATATTGACCTAAATTTTTTTGGCGAAGGTGAATCTTGAACTAATGATTTTTAGGCAGGTTAATTTTTTGCCTAACAATTATTTCAGGAGGATGAATCTTGACCTAAAATATTTTTGAAAAAGGTGAACTTGTGACCTTTGACCTTTTGTTTGTGAAGATGCCATTTGACCGCTGCATAAGTGTGACATGAGCATGAATGGTGTCATACAGTAGAGTACGATAAATGTGAACAATTTCAGATGTTGTCTCAGTGATTAGGGTGAAGGGCCAGAGGTCATAGGGTAAATATGTGATTTAAAGGAGTTAGTATGTACTAATTTGTACATTTTTGTGCCGCTTTAAATTCCGAAAGTACAAGATCTATACCAATCCTATGTTTGTATCATGATATGTGGTGCATGAACTTGTGTCCTGTAAATTATGGGGTCAAAAGGTCACAGGTCAAATGAAACAAGTTTTGGTGATGGTTGTTAACTTTTGAAGGAATTACTTGGTATCTTTACAAATTGCATTGGTTGAGAGGATGTAACATTCTAACGAAAAATAAGAATAAAGTCTTTTTTATACAAAAAATGTGCGCTATTTAAACTCAAATATTACAAGACCTATACCAACCCTATGTTGCACCATGATACCTTGGTACATGAATTTGTGGCTGGCAGACTTTTGGGTCAAAAGATCAAAGGTCACAGAACTATTGACCACTTTTCACCATTTTCCACTATAGTTATTAAATGACCTTCAAAACTAAGCTTAAAACTTTTTTGTTTAAAAAGACATTTATCTAATGTGCAGCTTCATCCATTGTATTTCTATTTATGTTGTCATTTCTGTATTCTTATTTTTGTTTTCGTATCGTAATTTCCTTGTATGTAAAGTGCTTTTGAATGTTTTTACAAAATGAGCGCTATATAAATTTATGTATTATTATTATTATTAAATGTTAGGTGTGACGTGAGTATGAATAGTGTCATCCAGTAGGGTACAGTAAATGTAAAAAAATTCAGAAGTGTTTTCAGTGATTAGGGTCAAGGGTCTGAGGTCAAATATGTGATTTTAGGGAGTAATTACGTACTAATTTGTACAATTCTTGTGCCACTTTAAATTCCGAAAGTGCAAGATCTATACCAATCCTATGTTTGTTTCACATGGTATATGAACTTGTGTCCCGTTATCTCTGAGGTCAAAGGTTCACAGGTCAAAGGTCACAGAGCTACTGACCCCTTTCAACCATTCCCCCCATAGTTATTATTAGCTATTTCCTCCACCATGTTGTATGCTTAAGGTGGTGAGCATCAGCATCTCCATTGATTGCTTTCTTGTTAAAAAAGGTGTTCTGTTTCTTGTAAGAAATGATTGGCACTACTTACAGCCTACTGACCTGCTGAATGCTTTCTTGCCCCAGACCATTTTCCGAAATATGTTTTATTACTAAAAGAAAAAGTCCCCGATTATGCATACTACCATATCACAATATCATTTCCCAAAAAAAGTTTATGATATGAAACTTTTTTCGAAAAGAAATATATACATGTTACAAAAGAAAACGGAAGTGCCATATACATGTGTGTGTGTGGGTGGTATGTGTGGTGGTGATGTATGTGTGGTGGTAATGTATGTGTGGTGGGTGGTATGTGTGGTGGTGATGTATGTGTGGTGGTAATGTATGTGTGGTGGTGGTGGTGTGGTGTGTATGTGTGTGGAGTGGATAGTCCACAGTTGAAATTCAAACGTTCAACCTCCCTCCGCCCACCCACCCAGAAGGTCGCAGTTGAAGTCTGAAACTTTCAGCCATTTAGACAATCAGGAAATTACTTCATATGCGTTGAACGGACAATGGAAGACCGTGCCTTCAACCTTCAAACATTGGACCGTGGTCCAGGCACTGCGAGCATTTATATTCATTTTCGTTTGTATTTTTGTTGCAGAGTACAGACCACGTTCGCTGACAGTTGCCATTCCAAGTACTTACCGATTGCTTTTGTCCGGAGCGAAACCAATCCGTGCCACTGTTCATGTACAAGCAGATCAGTTCCCATCGCGTATTACGGGTGAGTGGTAGATCAGTCCCCATCGCGTATAACTGGTGATCCTCATACATGTAGCCTATAAACTGACAGTGGCGGTGTTGTCGGCCTCCAAAAAATGGGTTTAACCGTAACTTTTAATGCCAAATTTCTGCCTTGCTAATTAGAAAACGTTATCGTTGAGCAAAGATACCCAGTGGCGTAACTAAAGGGGCAAAAGGGGCAGCCACCCACCCTTATTGGGTCCGGCCCGGGCCCTATAAAGGTGGCCCGTAAGGAAAATATTTACCATTATACCTATATACCATAGGGGCCGGGCCCCTATCTTGGCTATGCCACTGAAGGTACCCTTTCCGTCAAACGAACAAGGAGAAAATGTAATTTTCGTTGCCGTATATATCGAAAAGTAAAAACAGCAAAATTGCACACATATTGACAAATGTTGATTTTAATTTAAGTTTCCGTCGGTTGGTCGTAGTGCAGTCTGCAGTGCAGAGGACATTTCGTCATAACCGCATGGTTGTTGTCGAATCAATTCAAACATCCGGATATTCGTTATTTTATTTCGTAAATGAATGTGACTTTCTTTGTCTTTAATAGTCACCTAAACTTGCGTGACTTAAAACTTTGGCGATGTTCTGTTTTTCATATTAAGGAACGAACATATGGAAAATGAGTGCGTGGTTAAGCCAGGATCCGGAAGATACAAACATCAATGGATTTGAAGAGCAAGTTTTGTCATCTGGACAACGTCGAAAAGCAGCTGTCGCAAACAGACAGCTGGCTCTTAAGACGGAATACGGACCACCTGCAGGATTGGCGGGTTGTTCCGAGTTGCAGTACTTCTGTGTTCGACTAAGTGCAGCTGATGATGTAAGATTGAATGATGGAACCAATTTAACTGTGCGGGGTGATCCAGGTGTGTTGACATCATGTGCAGAAGTGCCTTCTTGTCACGGTAAGATGGGTTATCTTTATGAATCTTGCGGAAAAAACAAACAATGGAATATCTCAGTAAATTGTTTAACATACTAGCTGGGCGAGTGAGAAATTTTGGTCGCCCACTGAACAAAATTCTGATGCACTGGCAGACTGGGCGACCAGGATTTTTGCTTTGGTTTAACAAACTGGCTGCTCCCATACAGCTGTAGAATAAAACATACAACATCATATGAAATAAAGTTTATGCCTATTATGTCAGACTTAACATCTCCTTCAATTTTGAAGGTGCACAAATATACATGCTCCTTCACGCCTCGCATCACTTGTCCTAGGAGTGATTGTGGTCGCCCAGTGAAATTTCCGTAAAAGATTCACTGGGATATTTTAAGTCTATATAACCAAGTTATGCAAATGTGAAACACTTACAGTAAGGAAGGTCCTTGGTTACAAGAAGGATATGAATTCAAATTAGACCAGATTTAAGGAATAACATTTAATCAATCTAATCTATTTCAAGTCATGAAAGCTGATATTTTCCCCCTTTCCCTATAAAGACAATCGACCCAGATGCAACTACAACGGTCAGACGTATCCAGTAGGCGCATCGTGGGATGGTAATAATTGCACAGTGTGTGAATGCCAAACTAATCAGCGGCCTCGCTGCCAACCTAGAATATGCAACAAGACTATCTGTGACAATCCTGTCAAAGACAAAGGGTCATGCTGCGCTAGATGTCCAAACTGTGAGTTTCCTTTCAAATTGTGTAACAAATTTCAAAGAATTTGAAAATTAAGAAAATGATTATACTAATATGAATATTTCATAAGGTGGCTTTATAAGACATTGTATTCCCCCGCCATATCCAATAGATGTAAGTTATAAGCAGGTAAGGGGTGCAAAGAGAGATGGGGTGGGGGTAACTGGGGGAGGTTACTCACATCTATCAGAGAAGGTGATGTGTTTTGTCTAAGATTACTACCAAGGAATAGGACAAGGGCGAATAAACCTCCAGAAGATCATGTGTAGTTACTGAGTGCTTGGTGGTTTTCACTAAACGAATAAAGGAGCTGAGGAAGAGATAAATACTATCAGGAAAGGCTTCTTCTTTCTGGACGGGGAGCGTAAAACACATCAGACACTATGATTATACGGAAACCAGTATGGTGACTACCGCAGTCCTTGCAGTAGATTACAACTCAGGTAGCATGCTCACGTGGGCCCCACATGGGAAAGAACTGGGCTATCTAGGCAAGGGCCAACCCATATTGAGCCCATACATGGCCCAAATGGGAATACTTGGGCTTGCCCATATGGGTACCGTGCGGGGAAAACCTGGGCAAGCCAATGTGGGCTGCATAAGGGATTGACAATGTGGGCAACATATGGGGAAAACCTGGGCACGCTCGTGTGGGCTGCATATGAGCTGACCCCGATGTGGGTAGCTCATGGGGAACCTGGACAAGCCCATGTGGGCGGTATATGGGCTGGCCCATGTTGACAACATATGGAGAAAAAACCCTGGGTAATCCCATGTGGGCTGCATAAGGGATGATCCATGTGGGCAACATATGGGAAAAACCTGGCAGCCTGGGCAAGCTCATGTGGGCTGCATATGGGCTGACTCATGTGGGTAACACATGGGGAAACCTGAGCAAGTCCATGTGGGCGGTATATGGGCTGGACCATGTGGACAACACATGAAAACACCTGGGTTATGTCAGTAGTAAGTAGAGACTACTTTTCAACTGCTTCCGGAAAAGGGTGTTATCCAGTTCGAAATGCAGGTTGTCCATACAGTAACTATAGCACAGCAAATTGCGCTTCGTTGAGGTCGATACAGGACTCCATATTAACATCAAAGTATTCCAAATTTTATCCACGTTTTACACGCACCCATCGTCCGCACAGAATAGGGAGATCCATATACAATTTGTCCTCGGGACCAAAATGCCCTACCCGCCATCCGTTAGGTTCCACCCACGAACGCGTAAAGATTGGGCCAACTTTTTACTAGTAGCCTGAGGTAAACATGATGTACAAAACAACACAAGTTTGAATTTTCCAAAAATGATAGTTTATTGCTGCAAAACTGTCTTTCCAATACCTACGGTCAATACATAATTAACAGAGGCACTGTACAGTATGAACGGAGTCTAATTATATACTGGTATACCACTCTCTTAACACGCATGGGGTGAAATAGAGGTCAGGTGTTGAATATCAATAGCTTGAATATTTTTATGCAAATAGGGTATCTAGAACATACCCTTTTATGATTTACTTTGAAAGATAAATAAATATTTGGGTGCAAAAAATAACTAAACAATTTAATATGCAAAATCAAACAATTTTCTTATTAAAATATTGGGAGGGTAAATTGTAACGACGTTTATAAATAATTGCAATGTGTATACTGCTAATATTAGTATTGTATAATAGTACGGTATAAACAACGATAACAATTGCCCCGGAGGTAGATGACGGCTTCATTCGTGCAAAGCGGCGCGCAGCGAGATCTCAGCAGCGGTGGAAAAGGAAGACTCGAGGAATCTGCTAAAGTACAACAAGATGGTCGATGGTGACATGTTGGACTGTTAATCCCACGTGGCAAAGCTACTTCAGCTAGGCTAAGACAATGATAACATTTGTAAATAGCAGTGTGCTCCTATAATAGTAAGATGAATAAAAAGGCAGGAGTGAACAGAGGTAAATTATAGTTAAAAGTGGCTTCTGCCTCTCTCCCGCGGGAGTTGTGTTGTTTGTTGTAAAATTACTTAGTTCTTTTATGCATTTTTAAAGGTTAGGGGTAAGGTGAAAAAATAGATAATAAGTGATATAAAAAGTGCGTCAGAACCAGCCCAATTAATGATACCAAAAAATATATTAAAACGACATAAAAAGTGCGTCAGAAAAACGGCATAAAAAGTGCGCCAGGAAAACGACATAAAAAAGTGCGCCAGAAAAAACGGCATAAAAAGTGCGCCAGAAAAACGATATAAAAAGTGCGCCAGATCCCCAGCCCAATTAATGAAAACAAAAACGACGTAAAAGTGCGCCAGAACCTTAGCCAATTAGTAAAAACAAAAAGGGCCTCCAACTCGTAAAGTGAAAAACAGAAATAAAGCGTTATAAAAAGTGCGCCAGTCCGATTAGTGAAAACAACATAAAAAGTGCGCCAGAACCCCCATTTTGTATACTACTGAACGTGGGATGAAGATGAGGCGCAGGGCAGCAGGTTACAGCCTCTTTTTCTGTGTGTGTGTGTGATTTTCTTTTTTTGATTAATTAATTGATTAATGGCAGGGAGTTGGCATTGCTCCCTGCTCTCACGACCAATGTAGTTCGAAAAGTTGCCGCTGTGCCCAAGCGAGCCAGCCAGCCAGCCAGTGGAACAAAGTTAAAGAAATTTCCGAAAAGCAAAGAGCTTGCGAAAAGTTTAAATTTTTACCCGAATTTTCCGAATATTTAAACCATAATAGTCAATTTGTTGGACTTATTTTTGAAGAAATGTCTGAAATTTCAAGCAAATAAACCGACATTTTGTTTTTTATATAAAATTTAATAAATATTCCGAAAACTAACCTTTTTGTAAATTATTCGGATTTTCCCGAAAATTTACATAATTTTTTATAGAATTTCCTCTTTTTTTGCATCATTTTGATTTCTTTAGCTCATTTTCTGTATTTTTGAAGACAAAAATCCGGTCAGGGTAGAATATTCTATTATAATCCTACGCTGCTGCTATAATTCTCCCCCTCCCCCCGCCCTTTCAAAAAAATTCTAGTGAAACACTGGTCATCTGTGAGCTATGTACCTTTGTTCTTGCCAACACCCCATCCTCCCTTCAAAAATTTCCGGATCCACCCCTGCAACAATCAGGATTAAAGTTATACAGGGACATGTTCCGGAAATACTGGTACTGGAAAGCTTAAGATCTATATAAAAGATATATGTCATATATAAAATATATGTCATGTTTGGGATAAATTAGGAAATTTGATATCAATCTTCGGAATAAACATAAATTAGCAAGTTTAACATGTTTAAAGGATTACTTCAGTGGTCAAGCAAGTCTATCTGATATGAAAGAGGACTTCAAAAGAAACAAAATGGTAAAGAAAGCATTCAAAAAATTTATTCAGATAAAGAGATATTTAAGTTTAAAGTTTGGCATCATTTGTGTAGAAACGACTGAAATCAGACTAGTTGTGATGTCATAGCCTCATTAAAACATTATGTACACGCAAATTAATGACGCAGACGACATCATGTGGCCATGAAGAATTTATACATTCTTGGCTTCCACGTTGTGAAACAATTGTGGCTGCCAGGTGGTTTTAATAGTTTCACATGAAGGCATGATTCAATATTTAAGAAGTTGTCTTTGGGGGAGACAAAGTTCTTTTATTACCGTAGTAGGCTCTACTTAGTCCTCAGTCTTTACTTGTATCTATACATTCTTTAATTCAGCATGTCGGGATGATGAATCCATGTATAACTCTGGTGACACCTGGCAACCCGACGTGTGCAGCAGTTGTGACTGTGTGGATGGATTGATTAATTGCACTGAAACTCAATGTGGAAGGCCCACTTGTGAGAGCAATGTTGTGGTGCATGCAGCTAGTGTCTGCTGTCCACGATGCCCTGCAGGTACAGTCTAAACTTATGCTATACTTGTAAGCTAGATTATCAATGTTGTAGTAGCTCAACATATATTTTGGGGTGACATCATGGTATAAGCCTGTTTTTGTTGGTGGGTGGTTAAAAGTTCGGGCGCTTCTTGGACAGTAATTGAGGGGCACTTTTCAATTTAAAAAGGGGCACTTTTGTCAGTTTTCGAAAAAGTGGAGGAATCTTGCCTCCTCGTCCCATGTTTCCTACTAATATGGTTTTGAACATGGGCGGGATTTGTGGGAAGCAAGGGGCACTTTCGACATCCATTTTTTCCCAAATGGATACTTTTGTATGGTGATGTGTTGTATTTTAGAGTGGTTTTGTAATCCCCCCACCCTTTCCCCAACCCCACATACACACACTTTTGACTTTCCCCATTTTCGATAGGCAAATCCGAGATTGGGGAACCATGACCAATGTTGACGATTACCAATCGGGCGAATAGATAAAAGGCTTCTTTTCAAAATAGCTGCTTACAAAATTATTAAGAGCATGCCTCCTTCCACTCTCCTCGGCCCTCGGTGTCGGTGCTCCTGTTAAAATGACATGCTTCCCATATAATAATTTCAAATAAGTTTTAAAAGGGCGCCTCCACCCCGGTCCTCCCTCAACTTTTAAAAAGGCTTCTCATCCCGTTCCACCATCAACTTTCAAAAGAGCACCTCATGCTCTTCTTACTTTAAAGCAAGGGGAAGTGACCCCCCCCCCCCCCTTCACCCCTTCTCTTGCCGCCGCGGTTCCGACATCGCTGTAAAGCGCCAAATTCCCCACCTGCCTTAGGACTCTAGTTGCCCCACCGCGTATTGGACTTCAGATATCGTGTAAATATGTGAAAACTGTTTTTCAAGTAAACCTACAACAACTTAAGTCTCCACAGTAATATGATGCTATTACTATTAATATGATGCAAATTTTATTAACAGTGTTTCCTTTTGAGGGAAATTAAAATCATAAACAGACATACTATCAGCAAAATACTGTATGAATCAAATCAAGATTTTACACCCTTGCAACAAGACATGCTCTTAATTATTGCATATTTTCCTCATATTGCTAATATATTAGCTATTTTTTGAGCAAATAATTAATCATTGTAATTAATGAATCATAATTAATTGTTAAATACAAATACACTTCCAAGTGGCAATTATTATACTAAATATAACTAAAAAGATTTGATTAATTTCTTTTAAGTTCTCTTTCATATAAGATGGACTTACTTGATCCCTAAAGAAACTCATCACAGATAAATGATTTTAACATCAGATATTAAACACTCTTCTTCTCTGTACGCAAACAAAAGATGTTCTTGTGAGAAGCCAGATAATGTTACTGCAGGAAGCTGTTACTTTAAGCTCCCTGGTTGTGAGAGTTGTTCAATTGCGCTATATGGATATAATATATATATATATATATATATATATATATATATATATATATATATATATATATATATATATATATATATATATATATATATATATATATATATATATATATATATATATATATATATATATATATATATATATATATATATATATATATATATATATATATATATAAATATATATATATATATATATATATATGAATATATATATATATATATATATATATATATATATATATATATATATATATATATATATATATATATATATATATATATTTTTATATATATATATATATATATATATATATATATACATATATATATATATATATATATATATATATATGTTTTATATATATATGAATAATATATATATATATATATATATATATATATATATATATATATATATATATATATATATATATATATATATATATATATATATATATATATATAACCAATTAAAGGCTGTTTTTAGTTTTAAAGAGCTATACCCCAATTTAGCTACGGGATAACAAGCTCGATAAGCATATGTGCAAGACGGTATTTTAACGCTCCAGCCAATGAAAATATACTTCTATTTCAATCAGAGATATTTGGTGGTATTTCCCGAGCCAACGTTATTATATATGCTACATTCATTCAGATTGCGTCGAGCGAAATCCGACGAAAATCGAATTTTGGGCTAGCCTCGAATAAGCTCAAAATCCCTTAAAGGGATGTTGAGCTAAATTAAAAAAAACCTTTAAAACCATGGAACGTCCAATCATTTATGTATGGACATGGAGAGGAACAATTGCCACACAATATCAGAACGTCCAACCATAAACGGATGGGCATGGAGAGGAGCAATTGCCACAAAATCTCGGAACGTCCAACCATAGACGTATGGGCATCGATAAGAGCAACCGAATTGCCATACACTCTCGCAACGTCCAACCATAGACGTATGGGCATGGAGAGGAGCAATTACCACAAAATCTCGGAACTCCGACAATAGACATATGGGCATGGAGAAGAGCAAATGAATTGCCACAAATTCTCGGAACGTCCAACCATAGACGTATGGGCATGGATAGGAGCAATTACCACACAATCTCGGAACCTCCAACAATAGACGTATGGGCATGGAGAGGAGAAATTGCTACAAATTCTCAGAACGTCCAACCATAGACACATGGGCATGGAGAAGAGCAATATGGCAATACGTCCAACTATAAACATATGGGTAAGGAATGGAGCAATTGCCATAAAATCTCAGAAGGTCCAACCATAAACGCATGGGCATGGGAGGAGCAATTGCCATAAAATCTTAAAACGTCGAACCATAGACCTATGGGCATTGATAAGAGTAATTTAATTACCACAAATCTCGGAACCTCTAACAATAGACGTATGGGCATGGAGAGAAGGAATTGCTACAAATTCTCATAACGGCCAATCATAGACGCATGGGCATAGAAAGGAGCAATTCCCACATAATCTCAGAACGTCCAACCATAGACGTATGGGCATGGAGAGGAGCAATTGCCACAAAATCTCGGAACGTCCAACCATACTGCCATAGACGCATGGGTATGGAATGGAGCAATTGCCATACAATCTCAGAACGTCCAACCATAGACGCATGGGCATGGGAGGAGCAATTGCCATAAAATCTCAGAACGTCCAACCATAGACGTATGGGCATCAATAAGAGCAACTTAATTGCCATAAAATCTCAGAACGTCCAGCCATAGACGCATGGGCATGGGAGAGGAGCAATTGCCATAAAATCTCAGAACGTCCAACCATAAACGTATGGGCATACAGAGGAGCATTTGCTACAAAATCTCGGAACGTCCAACCATAGACGCTTGGGCATGGAGAGGAGCAATTGCCACAAAATTTCAGAACGTCCAACCATAAACGTATGGGCATGGAGAGAAGTAATTGCCACGAAATCTTTGAACGTCCAACCATACACGTGTGGGCATGAAGAAAAACAATATGGCAATACGTCCAACTATAGACATATGGGTATGGAATGAAGCAACTGCCACAAAATATCGAAACGTCCAACTACAGACGCATGGGCATGAAGAGGAGCAATTGCCACAAAATCTCGGAATGTCCATTCATAGACGTATGGGCATGGAGAGAAGCAATTGCCACAAAATCTCGGAACGTCCAACCATAGACGTATAGGCATGGAGAGGAGCAATTGCCACAAAATGTTCTTGTAGTTCTTGGGATCCGTATCACAAATTGTAATATAGGAACCTGATTTGTCGGAAGTTTGTATATACAAAAAATGAACGTAAACCTTTAACAAATGGTAGGCCTATACATGTTCACGTCACTTGATCATTATTAGAGACCGCCATGTTCGTTAAACGTTTAAGAAGTAGAAGAATTGAATGTTTTCCGATGCATTGATGATGCAATTTAATGGTTTAAATGTTATTTCTTCACGAGTCAATGCGCACAAACAATGCTGATTATTTGGATCAGAGGATGTGTGTTCCCTGCCCTCATTCAAGGCTGCCGTGAGAAATGATGTGGTTCGAGCCCCCACAACCTCGGGGTAAAGGACAAGAGGCCAAAAGTAAAAAAGAAGTCACTTTCTATGGCGTAATTTGAGTCACAACATGTTGGAAATACTCGGATATGCATGCACATAGAAGGACATAATTTGTTTCCATGGGATAACAGGGAGGGTGTGAAGATTGTCACCATTGTGGTGCTGGCGCCCTTTTCTAATAGAACTATCAAAAATTTAATCATGAAATACATCTTAAAATCTAAAATTCCAGTTTGGATAGAACAGTAATTTACACTTTTATTGCATTTGTCTTTGAATTAAAACATTGCATGAGACACTTTAATAGACGATAGGAATTTATTTTCAATTTGATTTTGCACCACAGAATGTGACTACGGTGGCACACTTCACGTTCATGGGTCAACGTGGGACGAAGATTCATGCACACATTGTCAGTGCAGCGACGGGATAGCAAGTTGCGTTACGGAAAGATGCATGGAGCTTGATTGTGAAGTACATAAAAACCTCCCTCAACAATGTTGTCCTGTGTGCGCTAGAGGTGGGAATACACATATTTGCTTTAATTGCAGAGGATGGCTCTTTAATTGCTTCAAATATGTGCATTTTAAACATTTAACAATTATTATTCATTCACAGTGATAAAGAAGAATAGTGTGCCAAGAGCTGGTTCGTTCGAAAACAAAAGAGTGTACCCAATGGCGAATAGCCAGCTATTTTCCAAGGACAAAGATTTTCAGATCATAATGCCTATTCCATTCTTAGTAGTTTACACTAAAGATTATGTTAGCAGTTTTTTGAAGAAAAAATGTTGGACGACCTGCACCGCAGAACAGTTATTCAACATTTTTCTTTTTAAACACTATTATGCAAATTTTTTTTATATAGTTTAGTAACAATGACGCATATGAATAAATGATATCAAATATCATAAACCCTTCATACTTGTAAGAATCGATATGCATCGAAATGCTTATGTAATTTCGTAAAATATATATGAAGATGCAACTTAGATATAGGTATGCAATGAAGTATGTTTGGTACCAACAATCAGAAGTTGCAGTCTTTGCAACTAACCAACTATGTTATTACTTTTAGTTGACTAAAATACTAACTTTTTAAACAAATGAAAGAACGAATTTTGAGAAACGGCAATTGAACAAATGAGTCAAGATATGCTAAGAGCGTAACAAGCTTTTTCTTACAACACTTCTTTGCAATACGGTCCCTTCTTGGAAGGCCTATTCCCCATTTAGGCTAGGTATCATGGATGGGTACTTAATTCAGTTGTCAAAACATTCACAGTATTTATGCTTGAGGGCAAAACATGAAATCCTCAACTCCGTGCCAGACCAACAAGATTCAATTTCTTGCCTCTGTATAAAAAAAGTAGAAACAGTATTTATTTATGAATATATACATAACTTATATGAATAATATCTCCCCGAGGTTAATCATACAGTGATTAACTGAAGCAGTCACTGGCGGTGAAGTTGCACATGAAAGAATCGCACCCATACCAGCTTACATCAGCGATGTTCGGTTTTTCCACATATTAGAAGATCAAACATCTGAAGTTCACTGAAAAACGTACGCATCATTTCCCCCACTCGCCATACATACAGTATACAATTATACATACACTGTACGTACGGAGTTCTATTTCGGGAATGGTTTAAGTGGACACAGCGTGTACATTATTTAGGAAATGTTGAGTGAGGGCGCTGCGAGTGCAATGTCAGAGCTGTTGGGGCACAATATTGGCATGTTTAACTACTTAATATAATGATACATTTTTCTGAACTGCAAAAGATTAAGATCAGATTAGCAGTGCATCCATATGACACCATATGGATACCATATGACAAGGAAAAATAATGAAAACTGAAACTATGTGCTCAACATGGGCGAAGCCAGGATAAAATGTCAGAGGGAACCAAGTCACACCAAACAAGGGATGATGTAATAACGTGTTTTATGAGCAATTTTGCCATGATTTAATGAAACACATTCATTGGGATTTAAAACAGTATAAGCGAGGAACAGAAAGAACGATACTCACTGAAATGATTTCGTCTGCCCTATTGCATGTTTTCTTTCGATTGCGAATATTAGGAAATTATTCACAAAAACGGAAGGAAATTTGGTAAAATCATTAGAAATTTTGGTAAAATTTGACAACATTTCCCGATAACTTATGAAAATTGACCGAAAATCGAGAAAAATAGTACGAAATTGAACAAAATTTCTCCCAAATTGAAAGTGATATCCCAAAAACTGAAAAGAAATTTTCAAAAAAATGAAAGAAAATTTGACAAAAATTGAAGAAAAAGCTGCCGGAAAATGAAGAAAATTGAAGAAAATTGACCCAGAAAGCGAAGGAAAATTGTCCCAATATGAACAACTTTCGAAAAATTACATGAGAAGGAAGGAAATTTCTAAAAGATTCCAAAGTGATTTCCAGAACATTGAAGGTAATTTTCCGAAAATTGACCAAAAATCGAAGAATAATTGCCTTATAATGAAGTTCGTTTTCCGAAAATTGCACCGAGAATAAAAGAAATTACCCAAAATTGAAAATTATTTTCCAAATATTGAAGAAAATTTACCGAAAAATTGAAAAACAAATTGACACAAAATGAAGGATTTTTTACGAAAATTGCACAAAAATAAAAGAACTTAAATTGAAAAGGATTTCCCAAGCATTGAAGGAAATTTACCGAAAATTCGAAGAAAAATTGCCCCAAAATGAAGGAAATTTTCCGAAAATTGCACGAGAATTAAAGGAAATTGCCTCAAATTAAAAATAATTCAAAGTAGTTTACGAGTCCGGTCTCTTCTCCCTTTTGGAAGAAAAGTCATTATCTCCCAAATGGCTGAATGGGCGAATCTCTATGTTAATTTCATCTTCTCGCGCATCCTTGTGGCTCATTACATCAATGTCTTAGAATTAAGTCAGCCGCTTTATTAGTTTTCTACATACATATACACCACGGCGCGATACCGGGACACGTACGGTCAGCAATATAGCCGTCTCTTACCGTTTGAATTGGAATAGATCATAGTGCAAAAAAAAAAAGAGTTTTTTTTTTTTTGGTGAAATAGGCCTATGCAATACTGGCCGTGAATACACCGCGGCAGGGCTGATTCCTAAACAAATTAAAAAAGCACCAAAGCACAATGTGCCCTGGTAACACTGATTTGCATTATCTTCCCAAACAATGATCTCACTTATTGCCTAGGCTATTAGAGATACGTTGTTAAAGTCTTTGTTTCGAAGAAGAAACTTCTAGACCCACATGTTGCTACTTAATCCTAACTTTTTCACCCTCACAGTCAATTGATGAGTAATACACTGATTTTTTTTGAGTAAAATCATTGAAAATTTGGGTAAAATTTGACATTTTCCGATAACTTAAGAAAAGTTACCAAAAATCAAAGAAAAATTGCCGACAAAAATTGAAGAAAATGGCAGTAAAATGAAGAATTTTTTTTTCTCCAAAATTGAAAGAGATATGCCAAACACTGAAGGAAATTTCCAAAAAATGAAAAAAATATACCGAAAATTGAAAAAAAACTTGCCCCCAAAATGAAGGAAATTTCCCGAAAATTGTAGAAATTTTACGTAAAAGCGAAGAAAAATTGTCCCCAAATAAAGGAAACCTTCAAAAAATTACACGAGAAGGAAGGAAATTTCTGAAAGATCGAAAGTGATTTCCAAAACATTGAAGGTAATTTTCCAAAAATTGTACAAAATTTTCCAAAAATTTAAAGTTATTTCCCAAACATTAAAAAAAATGTACCAAAAAATCGAAGACAAATTGGTCCAAAATGAAGGAAGTTTTTCGAACATTGCACAAGAACGGAAAGAAATTACCCAAAATTGAAAATAATTCAAAATAGTTTACCAGTTTACAGGATTACGTATCAATGATTGACATTACAAATCAAGTAGCACTGACCATATGGCTATTGAACTGGGTCACCTTATTTAATAACTCATTGTGTAAAGATGATAATTTTTGTGATGTTTTTTATTCAAATTTTGACAGTTGGGTTCATAAGTCTACTGCTTTCAAGGGTCATTGTCTTAAATGGGAATTTTTAAAATTAGGATCCGTCAGCTGGTCAGTACTGCCAGCATCACGCACGCGGTAAAGCTAGTTGGAGAAAGGATAGAATGAAGTGGTTATCTGAGCATATTTAGAGCTGTCACTGGAGGGTTGTTACCGCACAGGGCAGCAGGGTGACCGCGAAACACTTTTGAATGATTTGGATCTGTGGATAGCGCAAAAGACGAACTTGAGCATTGGCATAATGACATTACCAGATTACAGAGGATATAATAATCAGGTCTAAAGCTAATTGGATGCAACCATGGCAACACGGGGAGAAGTATTTTGCCTCTCTTAAAAAGTACAAGAAAGCAAAAACTATCATACGTAAGGTAAAAGATGGCAATAGTATATTAACAAATGCTTATGATATTATCAATTAAGAGTTGTTTTTTTTCACTAAGTTATTCCAATCAGACCATGTGGTTAATGATGATTATTCTCTCAATGACATTAATACCTTATCTAATTATAATGCTAAGAATATTGAGGGCAAGCTTGACTAATAAGGAGAGTTTAGCAATTTTAGGTAGCTTTGGCACTAGTAAATTACCAGGGAACGACGGTTTATTGGTGGTAGATTCTTTAAATGAGGGATACGGGAAAGGTGAATTATCGGCATCACAGAGGCAAAGTGTCATCATAGCTGTTATACCTAAAGATGGAAAGAATAAATCTTTGTTGGAGAATTATAGGTCTATTTCATTAATGAATGTGGACTATAAGATGGGGTAAAAGCAATTGCGACATGTTTGAAAGGGATTTTAGATTATATCATTCACCCTGACCATAATGCTTTTATTCCCGGGCGGTACATTGCAGAGGCAATCCGTATAGTTTTCAATATCATGCATTATACTGATTCTTACCATATGTCGGGATACGCCATTTCAATTGACTTCCATAAAGCTTTTGACTCTCTTAGCCATGACTTTTTGTTCAAAGCACGGACAGCTTATAATTTTGGACCATGAATAATACAATGGATAAGAACATAAACCGTGACTAAGAATTATCTCATGGTAAAAGTATCATCAGAAACATTTCGGGGGGAGGGGGCGCATGGCTCCCCTGGTCCCCCTGAATCCGCCCCTGGTGCTCAGTGAATGAAAGGCAGATAATTCATCGATTTCGGACTGACGAAATAAACATTCAAGCACGTATATGCCGGAACTGGGAATAGCAGCAGTCGACAATTCAAAAGCTTTTTCGATGTCCAATGTAATATATTTCTTGACTTTTCTATCTTTTCTTGAAAATTTGTCAAAGATAAATGCGTCGTCGATGATGCTACTCACAGCAACGGTGATTCCTGGGCCTCTGGCCTCTGTATGACGTGTCGCTGCCTAGAGGGAGAAGTTAGCTGTCTTAAAAGACATTGCGGTAAGATCTTAGATTTTTTTTGCATGAAATAACAACCAATAAAACAAAGGGTTATCTTACTGAACCAAATCAGAACCAATAAAACTAAGGGTTATCATACAGAAAAAAAGAAGCGTTAAAACTAATAAAGGTATATCATAGTAAAATACGAAGAAATAAAACTAAAGCTTATCATAATGAAATAAGAACCAATAAAACTAAGGGTTATCATACTGAAATAAGAACCAATAAAACTAAAGGTTATCATACTGTTAACCAATAAAAACTAAGGGTAATTATACTGAAATAGGAACTAATAAAAGTAAAGAAAAAAAGAAGCATTACAACTAGTGGTTATCATACTGAAATAAGAACCAATAAAACTAAAGGTTATATAAATAACTAAAAACTAAGGGTAATTATACTGAAATAGGAACTAATAAAAGTAAAGAAAAAAGAAGCATTACAACTAGTGGTTATCATACTGAAATAAAAACCAATAAAACTAAAGGTTATCATACTGAAATAATAACCAATAAAAACTAAGGGTAATTATACTGAAATAGAAAATAAAAGTAAAGAAAAAAGAAGCATTACAACTAGTGGTTATCATACTGAAATAAGAACCAATAAAACTAAAGGTTATTATACTGAAATAGGAACCAATAAAGCTAAAAGTTATAATACTGAAATCAGAACTAATAAAACTAAACGTTACTATACTGAATTAAGAATAAATCAAACTAAAGGTTATTATACTGAAATTTTAACTTATGAAACAAAAAGGGTTATCATACTGAAATAGAAACCAATAAAACTAAGGGTTATCATACTGAAATAAGAACCGGTACAACTAAGGGTTATCATAATTAAATAAGAACCAATACAAGTAAAGGTTATCATACTGAAATAAGACCCAATATAAACTAAGGGTTATCATACTGAAATAAGAACAGCTAAAACTAGATAAGGGTCAACATAATGAAATTAGAACCAACAAAACTAAGGGTTATCCTTCTGAAATAAGAACCAATAAAAGTAAGGGTTATCATAATGAAATAAGAACCAATAAAACTAAGGGTTATCATACTGAAATCAGAACCAATAAAACTAAAGGTTATCATACTGAAATACGAACCAACAAAAGGCAGGTTATCATAATGGAATAAGAACCAATAAAACTAAGGGTTATCATGCTGAAATGATAACATGCCTTGATTCTGCATGTGGAGTTACTTCACGTCGAGCCTTTCGCTTCCATATGTGCATAGATTTTGTTTCGCTTTCATATGTGCATAGATTTTGTTTCGCTTTTTCATATATGCATAGATTTTGTTTCGCCTTAACAGTTAAATATGTGCGTAGATCTTTTTTTTATCTGCGAAGTCATTTTTGAAACATAAAGTCTGTATTATATTTGCGTCTGAAAATAATGTTAATTTCGCCAGCGACAAATGCTACTGAATCGCTACTGACATTTGGCGAAGTCACTTCAACTGAAATTCACAGCCTTGTTGAGTCTCAGGCGGATAACTATCTTACAGAATACATAATTTAAACCTTACCCATGCTTACATTCCTTATTCCACTCCTTAAATTTCATTGTTATGCTTATATATAAATAGATATGACAATCATACTTGATTATATATGATATATATGACAATCATTTTTAATTATATATAATATGCATGACAATCATATAACAATCATGACAATATACATCGATTTCTTTGCAGATTGCTTATTGACCAATAATGAAGTTAAGCGCCACAGAGAATCTTGGGATTTGAACTGCACAACATGTTCATGCTATAATGGGCACGTGGTCTGTGCTCCTCGTGAAACTACTGCAAACGAATGTTCAGGTGATTAGCGTCTGGGGTACGGGATCTTGGTTTAACCGCCTAATCTCTTTTTTTTTAACTCCCACACAAAGCCCAACGGTTTAACTCACGGCATAGCCTTTTTTAACATACTAACTGCCCCCCCCCCTCCCCCTTAACTTCTTATGATTCAGTGCCCCCAGTGGTAAGGTTTTTTATTCCTACGAAAATATCCTTATGAAAGGAATATATTAAGAAAATACTTGATAAATTAATATCGTCAACAATAAATAACAGAGTCGGGGACATCTTCAATTTTCGGAAAATTTCACTATTTTCGGAAAATTTCCTTTATTAGGGGAAATTTCCTTCAATTTTCTTTACTTTTTCTAAATTCTTCAATTTTTCTTAATTTTAGTGATATTTTTGAAAATGTTCTATTATTTTCTGGAAGTTTTTTCAATTATCGAGAAATTTCCTTTCTTTTTCGAGAAATTTACTTTTACTTTTGTGAAATTTTTTAATTTTTGTGAAATTTTCGGGGAAATATTTTTCATATTTCTGCAATGTTCCTTCATTTTGCTTTGATTCTCGGGAAATTTCCTTCATATTCAGGAAAATTTCTTACTTTTTCGAGAAATTTCCTTTTATTTTTGGGAAATTTGCTTCAGTTATCTATCGGGAAGCTTGCTTTAATTTTCATGACATGTTTTTCAATTTTCGGGAAATTTTCTTTTCCGAGAAATTTGCTTACCTATTTGGAAAATTTGCTTTATTTTCTTGAAATTTTCGCGAATTTTCGCGAATTTTTTTCTAAATTATCAGGAAATTCCCTTCACTTTCTGGGAATTTTCTTCACTTTGGGGAATTTTTCTTCAATTTTCTGGAAATGATGCCAAAATTTACAATAATTTTAGCACCCCCTGTTATGACCCGAAATGTAATAACATACCCGAAACGTAATACCCAACCCAAAATGTAATAAAAACGACCCAAAATATAATAAAATCAGCCAAAAATTATTACATTTTGGATAAGGTTCATTATTACATTACATTTGGGTAGATTTTATTATTACATTTTGGGTCGTTTTTATTATTGATTTTTGACCCAAAATATAATAGGTAAAAACTAGCCCAAAATGTAATAAAAGCGACCTAAAATGTAATACCTACCCAAAATGTAACAATTTTGTTTAAACTGAGTTTTGCAAGGAGAACTCAAGCGTTGGGCACTTAGGGTGGTTACAAATTACTATGCTATCGGCATTACGATCATATGCAGTTGTGTTGACCTGTGTGTGTGGGGTGTGTGTGTGTGTGTGTGTGAGTGCCTCCTCAGCCCCAGCCCCCAGGGCATTGTGTTTCTTTTGATTGTTTTTGATAGCCAGGCACTAGATCGGTCCCATTTCAGGGGCGCCGGAAGCAAACATGTCATACTATATCCCTCATGGCATCCCATGTTCCACATGGGATCCCACCCCATGTGCCACATGACATCCCTTGTCCCAAATGGCATTCCACCATATCTCCCACATGGCATTCCACCATATGTTCCACATGGCATCCCATCCTATGTCCTACATTATAGCCAACCATATATCTTACATGTCATCCCTCCCTATGTCCCACATGGCATCCCTCCCTATGTCCCACATGACATCCTTCCCTATGTCCCACATGGCATCCCTCCCTGTGTCCCACATGGCATCCCTCCCTGTGTCTCACATGGCATCTCTCATATGTACTCCATGGCATCCCACCTTATGTCCCGCATAAGTGGCTTTCCACCTAATGTCGCACATGGCATCCCACCTTATGTTCCACATTGGATTCCACCATATGTTCCACATGATATTCCTCCCCATGTCCCAATGACATCCCACTTTATGTCCCACATGGTATAACATCCCACGGACGGCCTTCTACCCTATGTCCCAGATGGCCTCCTACCCTATGTCACACATGGCATCCCAATCTATGTCACATTCTGTGTTACTCGTGGCATCCCACTCCATGTCCCACATAGCATCCCATCCCATGTCCCACATGGTATCCCACTCCATGTCCCACATGACATTCCATACAATCCAATGTCCCATATGACATTTAACCCTATGTCCCACATGGCATTCCACCATATATCCCACACGAAATCTCCCCCTGTCCCACATGGCATCCCACCCTATGTCCCACATGGCATCCCACCATATGTCTCACATGGCATCCCATCCTATGTTCCACATTATATTTAAGCATATGTCCCACATTACATCCCACCCCATGTCCCACACGTCCTAGCTATCACAGTCTCTGATTGAGCATACTAAGTATGAAAGTCTGTCAGTTCATATGATAACATATGGCATCCCTCCCTATGTCCCATATGCAGTCACATCTTGTCACACCTCCTGACTAAGCATACTAAGTGTAAAAGTCTTGTTAGTTCATATACTGTAGCAACTTTATGCAAATGAACACAATAATAAAGGTGGAGTTTAATAATCATGCCTGATACAGCCGTTGGTGCACACATATTTTGAAGACTTTTAGGGGTTTTAAACCGCCAGTATTATGAGAGACACTTGAGGATCTCTGAAGAATATTGGAAAATTATATACATCATCTAACAGTTATCTTCTAAGGAAATATCAAATGTTTTGTAGACTTTTAAAGGAGACTGGTATTCAACCTGCCTTAAGTGTTCCTGAAAAACTTTAACATTTTGTAAGGAAATTCCAGCCTTCCATGAAGATATCTGATTATCCATTAGCATAGCTTCCATTGGAAGTTATGCTTCTATTGGAAATTGGAACTATTCCCAACTGTCCACTGAGTGCTAGAGTTTCCCACATTAAACCCATTATAAACAACATTTTACATTTTGGGTCATTTTTAATTACATTTTGGGTTAGTTTTTGGTTATTACATTGTGGAGAGGTTTCATTGTTATATTTTGGGTCGTTTTATTACATTTTGGGTCGTTTTTATTATATTTTGGGTTCAGTAATACATTTTGGGTCTGATATTACATTTTGGGTCGTTTTTACTACATTTTGGGTTTGGTATTACATTTTGGGTATGTTATTACATTTTGGATCGTAACACCCCCTCCCCCTTTTTCAAATAGTTTTTGGAAATAAGAGACTCTTATATTTTTTAGGTTTGTTGAGACGAATATAAACTTTGGCTCCCCCCTCCATGTCAAATATCTTCCTAGAATCCACCGCAGTTGACTTTGCAAATTCAGTGTGAAGCTGATATATCCTTTCTGCGTGTTTCCCCCCCCCCCTTTCTTCTTCCACTCCAGATTTCTTTAAAAAGGCTACGCTGTGACTCACAGACTTGCATAATACACTATCAATCTAAGCATATTATGGCAAAATGAAAGATTTTCCTAAAAATTACTTACTGTATTTTCAAAGACCAGCCTGAAAGAAAGGGTCATATATTAGCTGGAAAATTATTAAGGAATTTCATATTCTTTTTTTATTAATTAGAGAGTACCTACTTTATACTAATTTACTTTGCAGATGTCGTTGACAAGTATAGATATAATATTACTTTATTGTGTCAGAATAAGTTAGCAGCTCAATGGATCAAAAAGCCAGTAACACAAACATACATATGTGCATTTATACACAATTTCAAGCAGTTTACAATAGACCGACCTACAGGAACATCATATTTCACGTTCAAACACAAACACAATAACCCACATATTAAAGTAAAACGATATAATTCTCTATATGGTATTCCTGCCACTAAACACATTGTTGTAAACCACTTCATGACAAACGATGATAAATCTCTAATATGATTATATAAATAAGTGATCAATTTGGAACATTTATTGACATAAATAAATATATGCCCCCCCCCCTTCCCCTCTTTCCCCCTAGTTTTTCGAGTGCGAAGAAAAATCTTTAAACAGGAGATGCAACACCGAAATATAATGTAGACTGGCAATCACGGTATCACAACTTTCAATTGTTGAAAGTTGAAAAGCCTATCGTTGTTCTTGCCATTGGTGCACTCTTTGGGATGATGCTAGCACAATTACATGAAGGGTTATCGTAACACCTGCTCTGAATAGGAATTTTCATAGTTAAGAAACACTGATGAAATGCGTCATCTTATAATGTATATAATAACAACTGAAAGTTACAAAGCAATAATTAACTCACATATTCACATGAATGTCAACAACCTAAACCAAATATATTCTACACTTAAAATGACGATGAAAGTTTAAAGGTTATAGCGTGAACTACTCAGATTAACAGTCGAAGAGAATGTGGGAAGAGAGACAATAGAGTAAACTAGGCATGGGGTGGAGAAGTAGTGTGGCGAAGTTAAGAGACATTGAATTGAATCAGAATTCAGAACATTTTACCAGGGAAGTGATTCTACTTTCGCCCGAAAAAAAGAAGGAATTCTGCGTACAAAAATTGATATCTGAATGAAGTGTTATCACTGGCTAGTTTTGATACAACTTTCAATCTGTACGATGTTTGGTCACGACGGACACTCGAGGGTATTTCATAGTAGCGTTGTGTTGTATATTGTAATATTCTTAATTGTTTAAGTTTACTTTTAGCAAGGCTGTAGGTTTAAATGACGTTCAAATGTGTCACTGTGACAAAATAAATTCGACGTCTTTTTTTATATTTTTATAGACTGCATATTTAGGACGCAACTTGTCCCATATGGTGAAACCTATCAAATATATGATGAGGGTTCTTGTTTTAACTGTGAATGTGGCGGGAAATGTCAGAAAACAACAAGCAGTTGTCAGGACCAGTGGCGAGTATCAGGTAAGATTGTGTACAGGAATTGTGGGAGTCTTCTAGTTGGAATAATCATTGACTGAGAAATAAATAGGATACTTAGTTACCAGTCGTTATTGTTCTAATGACGATGCATTAGACCCCCGCAAAACAAACCAATCGGAGAAACTGAGTTAAAACGACGATCATATCTGCATACTAATCCACCAGGAACAAATCAATCATAGCTGTCACTATTGTTTAAAGAACTGTGCACTGAAGTTCAATGAAGAAAACTACACCTGATATTTAAACCTTATATAGGACGGTCACATAGTTCTAATGACTTACTAAATTTCCTTGGCGTGATATTCTTGTTATTATTTATCGGTTAAAAAATCAATCAATAAGACGAATGTCTTGCAGTTAAGAAAAGCAAAGAGAAAGGAAGTAGAGCCATTAGATGATTTATTTGATAATCTCTAAATTTCGAACCAAGTCGAAGTGTAGGCCTATATGTTTACTCGTAATACATGTTTTACCCGTGATACATGTTTAACCCGTGATACATGTTTTACCCCGTGATACATGTTTTACCCGTGATACATGTTTCACCCGTGATACATGTTTCACCCGTGATACATGTTTTACCCGTGATACATGTTTTACCCCGTGATACATGTTTTACCCCGTGATACATGTTTTACCCCGTGATACATGTTTTACCCGTAATACATGTTTTACCCGTGATACATGTTTCACCCGTGATACATGTTTCACCCGTGATACATGTTTCACCCGTGATACATGTTTCACCCGTGATACATGTTTCACCCGTGATACATGTTTCACCCGTGATACATGTTTCACCCGTGATACATGTTTCACCCGTGATACATGTTTTACCCGTGATACATGTTTTACCCGTGCACGATACATGTTTCACCCATGAATGATACATGTTTTACCCGTGATACATGTTTTACCCGTAATACATTTTTTACCCGTGATACATGTTTCACCCGTGATATTTGTTTTTTACCCGTGATACATGTTTTACCCGTGATACATGTTTTACCCGTAATACATGTTTTACCCGTGATACATGTTTCACCCGTGATATTTGTTTTACCCGTGATACATGTTTTACCCGTGATACATGTTTCACTCGTGATACATGTTTCAACCGTGATACATGTTTTACTCGTGATACATGTTTCACCCGTGATACATGTTTCACCCGTGATACATGTTTTACCCGTGCACGATACATGTTTTACCCGTGATACATGTTTTACCCGTGATACACGTTTCACCCGTGATACATGTTTCACCCGTGATACATGTTTCACCCGTGATACATGTTTCACCCGTGATACATGTTTCACCCGTGATACATGTTTCACCCGTGATACATCTTTTACCCGTGCATGATACATGTTTTAGACGGGGAAGGTGATATTTTTTCGATCATGCTTTTGTTTACATTGATATAATTCTTAGTTACGTTTTATGTAAATTTTTGGGAAATTTCATTCAATGTTTAGTAAATCTCTATAATCTTTGGGAATTGTTTTTCCTTTCCGTGCATTTTTGGAAACTTTCTTCATTTTGGGGCAATTTTTTTTCAAATTTCGGTAGCTTTTATTCGATTTCCGAGAATTTTCCTTCTTTTTTCGGGAAATATTTGGTCAATATTCGAAAAATCTCTTTAAATCTTTCAGAATTTTTTAATATTTTCATGCAATTTTCGGAAAATTTTATTCATTTTGGGGCAATTTTTTTTAGATTTTTGGTCACTTTTCTTCAAATTTGGGGAAAATTTTCTTTTCGAGAAATATATGGTTAATTTTTTTTCAATTTTTGGTAGCTTTTATTCAATTATCGGGAAATTTCCTTCTTTTGCGGGAGATATTTAGTCAATATTCGGGAAAAAAATTTTCTCCATCTGTTAAAAATTTTCTTCATTCTTATGCAATTTCCGGAAAATTTCCTTCATTTTGCGACAATCTTTCTTCGATTTACGGTAACCTTTTAAATTTGGGGGGAATTTTCTTCTTTTCGGGAAAATTATCGTCAACTTTTCTTCGATTTGTAGTAGCTTTTTTTCAATTTTCGGGAAATATTTGGTCAGTATTCGGGAACACTCTTTCAATTTTTGAGAAATTTGTTTCACTCTCGCACAATTTTCCGAAACTTTATTTCATAAAGAGGCAATTTTTGTTCGGGTTTTTGGTAAATTTTCTTCACGTTACGGAAAATGTCATTCAATTTCAGGTAATTTTCGGTAAATATTGCCAGATTTTACCAAAATTATCAATGATTTTATTAAATGTTCCTTCAGTATATTAACATTTTCCCAATCAAAAGAAAGCATTACAATAGGGAAGGTGAAATCCTTTCAGGGCGTACATTTCCTCTTGCTCCTCGCGCCCTAAGACCAGAAGACTGCCCTTGTACCAATGTGCAGATATGTTCCATTATGACAGAATTGCTCATAAATCACGTTATCACATAATCTCTGGTTTGGTTTGGCATTTGGTTCCCCCCCCCCTTCCCACCCCCTCCCTTTTCCTTCTTGCCCTGACTCCTGACATTTTATCGTGGCTCCGCCCCTAGCATTACTTCAGATAATTCGCACATATTACTGAAATGGTCAATGCTGTCAGCAACGAATTTTGGAAACAATTTAGCGTTGCCATACAATGAAGCAAACTTTGTCGATAATGATAAACATGGACCCATTTGTCCAAAATATTTTCTTGTATACTATTCTAAAAAGTGAATAAAAAACGCAAACTTAAAATCTAATAAAAAGCCCCCCTATCACCTCGCACCCCCGTACGCCTATGCTTGTAGCATCAGACCACCAACAAATAATGTTCTTTCTTTATTTTTGAAGCTGTCAAACCATCAAAGGTGAAATTAAAAATTCCAAAAAATGCAGCAGTGAACGGAGGTTCCAACACCAAGAAATTTAAATTTGCGGTGGTAGTGCAATTCGATGACGGACAGGATACAACACGCTATGTGAATGGTAAACTTAGTCTGATTTTTTTTTCTTCTTCCATTTTGAGTAAACATAGAAAGAATCGTTTTAGTGCTATTTTGCAACTCGAATTATTTGTTCATCGCTCAACCATTTCAAGAATTTGCTGAAACCGAATTATAGAACTACATGACAAAAGTAAACAATTTTGTAAGTTTAAATGCAGAACCTTAACGTGTAGGCATATGTTTAATTTGAAAACTTATTTAGAATTTTTTTCAGAAATTTCAAAATATTTTTTTTGAACACTTATTCTTTAACACTTTGCCCCAATACTAGAATACACTATCACTGCTCCAAATGAAATGAGATTCCATAACAATTAAAATTAAAATTAAATAAAAAAATAGAATAATGATAATAATAATAATAATGATAAAATATATATATATATATATATATAAATAAATATGAATATATATATATATATATGTATATATATATTTGTATATATATATATATGTATATATATATATATATATATATATATATATATATATATATATATATATATATATATATATATATATATATATATATATATATATATATATATATATATATATATATATATATATATATATATATATATATATATATATATATATATATATATATATATAGAAATATGATGTTTCTCAACATTGGTAAAAGTGCTCGATGCAGTAGCAGAGCAATTATACATATTTATCAACAAGCATAATATATATATATATATATATATATATATATATATATATATATATATATATATATATATATATATGTATATGTATATATATATATATATATATATATATATATATATATATATATATATATATAGAGAGAGAGAGAGAGAGAGAGAGAGAGAGAGAGAGAGCGAGAGATAGAGATAGATATGATTTATATATATATATATATATATTTTATATATATATATATATATATTTATATATATATATATATATATATATTTATATATATATATATATATATATATATATATATATATATATATATATATATATGTAAATAATTATATATATATATAGTTGTATTTATATATATATATATATATATATATATATATTATTTATTTATACATATATAAATATATATAAATACATATATATATATATAGATATAAATATATATATATATTTATATATATATATATATACATATATATATTTACATATATATATATATATATATATATATATATATATATATATATATATATATATATATATATATATATATATATATATATATATATATATATATATATATATATATATATATATATATATATATATATATATATATATATATATATATATATATATATATATATATATATATGTATGAAACTTGCCCTGTAAACGTAACAGCGCACTAATGTATTTTTTAAATTTTGTTTAAAGTGCTGAATGTATCGATTATAACTTTTAAGGCTTTTGATGCCTATCACACAAATCAATATTTGCTATTTTAAGTTATGAGGCCTTTTTGTGGATAAATTTTTTAGAAATCATCTAAGCGGAAACAAACAAATAGGGCCTATGTTTCTTAAGATTGTTTCAAAAAACCCTGGTGAACTAGTACTTTGCGCTGGTAAAACTGAAGAAAATATGCAATAAAATTTGAAACATTTGTGCTTGTATTTCCTATTTTAGTCAAAAGCAGTGCTTACTGTTATGTTGATAGACACGATTCAAAATATGAAAGTTGCATTATGGGTAATGATTGTTTACTGGGCTAAATAATGCAATGTTTTACATAGCATTATAGCTGAGGGAGGTCATCTTATCTGCTTATAGAAAACAAGAAACAAATGGAGGAAACTTGTTCAGTATCGTATTCCGTTAAGGAGAAGTTCAACTTTAGATTCATCACATTTACATCCTCATCTTCCTTAAAAGTCCTTTGGTATTTCAGTTAATTTAATAATGATATTTTGTGGCTTAAAACCATTGGATATATGGCAGGAGAAGAGAGTGATAAAATATAATCTCCAGTACGTATGTAACGTTATAAGCAGTACGTATAGACGTATGTGACGTAATAAGCAGTACGTATAGACGTATGTGACGTAATAAGCAGTACGTATGTGACGTATTATGCGTCCAGGGTGCTTACGAATACAAAATTTCACCACTTTGTAGGCCCGAGGCTCCTCCCTAATGAGCGCCTATACAGGCATAGTGCATAGTGTGCTATTCGAAATGCATTGTGTGAACTGGTTCTATACTAGCCCAGTAGCCCCACAATAGCCAGGGGCGTAGCTAAACTTCGACCGCAGGGGGTGTAAGACAAATTTTTTCGACGAAAATTTGCACTTGCCCGACTTATCTATAAACGATATACGTGTGTTTACAATCACACAATATAGAGCAGTTGCAAACAGCCCCCCCCCACCCCTTTCCCCTTGTCAACTACTATCATCGCTGGCTTGGGGGACAGCACTGAAATACCGACACGGAACTACGAAACAGCGTTTACCCGTTTGTTTAAGGCGCCATCCAGAGGCGAAACCTTGATCCAAATTTTTTGTTTTTGTTCCACTAGAATGGCTGAACATCAACACATACTAACAATATTAAGTGACGAAAAGGAGACAATTTCAAATTCTCATGTTAATACCATTAAGTTATCACTTCTAAATAGGCAGAAGAGAAAAAAAATTCTGAAAATTGAGAAAAATCGGGCATAATTGTGCAGGCCTTCATGGAAGAATCCTTAGTCTGAAGATTTCTTGTTTTTGATGCCCTAAAATGGCTCTAAATCAACACAAAATTTAATGTAAATAAGTAATGTAAATAAAGTAAATGAAACATCATGGGGTCCTTGGACTAAACAAGGATAGAGATTCAGGAGGGCCTCTTGGACGGGGTCCGGGGTGCGAAGCTCCCGGGAGCTTTGAAGATTTCTTGTCTGTGATGTCCCAAACATACCAAAATGGCTGAAAATCAACACAAACTGACAAAATTGGGAATTTTTTTGAAGATTTTGAGCTACAGTGTATATATTCTCATTCATACTTTACTAGTTTAACAAACTCTAGGCCTACGTGTTTATGTTGTAATTTGCAAGAATTATTTTTTGTTTATTTAAAGTTTTTTCTCGGATAAATATCAAATTTCTACTGGTTCCAGTTGCTAAAAAAACGGTACAGGTTTATCACTTGGAAGTAATAGAGAACATAATAATAAAAAAAATTGGCTAAAAATGAAATATTTGTTCGAAAATTTACAAGAAATTTAGACTACATGCGGCAGGCTTTTATGCTGGTACTGACATCTTCTATATCAAGTATAACCAGGGCAGATTCATAATTTGGGCCCTTCTGCCTAGGCGAGCACCTTCAGTCCTTCTTTCCCCCCTCAACTAGTACTAGAGTAACGGGAAGGCGTAGACCATGATACCTCAGTCCTATGATCCCCCACGCCCAGCCTTGCAGCATGAGCTCCTGCCCTAGCAAGTCGAAGAGTACAGACAAAACTTGGACATGGTAGAGATGTATGTTTGATTTAAACAGTAAATCCGACATTTTAAATCTCTGCCCGACTAGGTACTAGGTGCCCAAATATGATGTTGTCAGCATCACGATGCTGAGTCGGGAGATGATGGTTG
Organism: Chiridota heheva; assembly: GCA_020152595.1. Taxonomy (NCBI): domain Eukaryota; kingdom Metazoa; phylum Echinodermata; class Holothuroidea; order Apodida; family Chiridotidae; genus Chiridota; species Chiridota heheva. The sequence continues at coordinate 1,759,482 of JAIGNY010001857.1, read as the reverse complement.
AGATGTATCTCTGGTTTAAACAGTACATCTGACATTTTACATCTCTGCCCGACTAAGTGCCCAATTATGGTTTTGTCAGCATCATGCCGAGTCGGGAGGACCTGATTTTATCATATCTGAGTCGGGCATGACCTGATGACTGAGATACACTCTGGTATAAGTACATCCGACATTATATACATCTCTGCCCGACCAGGCACGTAGCCAGAAATTTTAAAGGGGGGTGCCGACCTCTATGAAAAATAATTTCCACCTGAGTGAACTATATATAAAGCGGGAAAACTCAGAAGCATAACCATTACAATTATTGAAAAGAAAAAAAATGTCCCAAAACAACTATGACATTATGTATTTTCAAAAGTATTTGTCTTTTTGCGAAGAAACAAAAATATAAAGGTATAAATAACTTTCCCCCACATTTATTTTCCATATTGGGCCATTTTTTCCCCGACGAAATAGTACAAATTGGAATAACCTGACGATTTTTTTTTTGAGGAGAAGTAGCACCCCCACACCCCTTTAAGTTACTCCCTGACAATAGCCACCACAAAAATATGAGCGTGAGATGAAAAGAATGTAACAAAACTTAAATATAATAGTCTTCAATTTATGATTAATCAAATAAATTATGTTATCAGTCAACTTGAGTGGCTGCTTATAATAAGAGCAGAGGTGCTTAAAGGATTACTTCAGTGGTTAAGCATGTCCATCTTATATGAAAGAGACTTCAAAAGAAACAAAATAGTGAAGAAAGCATTCAAAAATCTTATTCCGTTAAGGAGATATTTAGGTGATATATTATAAATACCCTTCCTAGATTCAGTTTTACTACTTTTTTGACATATTCTATGGTTTTTAAGTCACAAAATTGTAGGACAAAATATGATAGAATACATAAAGACTTTGAGGAATCTGAGGTTATGACATCACAACTTGTCTGATTTCAGTCATTTCTAACCAAACTTTAAACTTAAATATCTCCTTAACGGAATAAGATTTTTGAATGGCTTCTTCACTATTTTGTTTCTTTTGAAGTCCTCTTTCTTATGCGATTAACATGCTTGACCACTGAGCTAATCCTTTAATACCTCGAATGCGGTAGGCCTAATTAAAATTCACCACTCAAATAATTTGAAAAACTTAGTAGAAAAAATTCTTTGAAACACATTAACAACCGTTGAAAAAGTGACGATGAAGGGGTCAGCCTTTTACAGCCAGTCTATCCTACATAAAATCTCAACTTGAATATTTCCTTAACGAAGTATAATTCAATATTCAATATTGAAGCTGTTTCTTCACCATTTTGTGTCCTCTTTCATATACGATTACCATGCTTGGCCACTGAACTAATCCTTTAATACCTCGAATGCGGTAGGCCTTATTAGAATTCACCACTCAAATATTTTAAAAAAACTTAGTAGAATTTTTTTTTTGAAACACATTAACAACCGTTGAGAAAGTAACGATGAAGGGGTCAGCCTTTTACAGCCAGTCAATCCCACATAAAATCTTAACTTGAATATCTCCTTAACGAAGTGCTAGATATTGAAGTTGTTTCTTCACCATTTTGTGTCCCTTAAAGTCCTCTTTATTCTTTAGGCTGAGCCTCGTATCAAAGCCATCACAGCTAAGTCTTAGAGATTCATGATTTATATAGATATGGAATTAACTTCTTATTGCTATTTACACAATACGAGTTTTCTCTTTTTATTTTCAGGAACCAATTTGTGGCAAATCAAAGCCTGGTTCGGCAAGAAAGAGGACGGATCAGGAAAAAGGAACGCTAAAATAAAACAAGTCGCCTCACCAAGCCAGGCATCTGCTGCGTATGTTAGAGGTCAAAAGTTAACGTTCGAAGGAAACTCAAAGTTTAAGACTAAAAGTTTGGCTTGTAAGAGTTTGCAGTACTTTTGCGTAAAATTTAAAGTATCCTACGATGCTACAACGATCGACGAGGCAAGGCTCATTCTTATACAGAATAGTGACACTGGTTTACTAACTGATTGCGTCCGGGTTCCAAAATGCAAGGACAAGAAAGGTAAAATGAACGATCAATTGTTCGGTATAGTTAATTACTTGTACAATGCTCATTAACATCGACAACGTATACCATTATAGGTGTACGTTGTAATTTTTTGTATATAAAAGGTGTAAACAAGAACACCAGAAGATAACTTAGATGGACCAATCAGGTGGTTCACTGCAGCTCAGTGAGATAAAGCAAGACCGAAAAAAAGGAGGCAGAAACGGAAAACAACAAACAAGGAAGTTGTAAACATGTCATAACCAGTCCAAAAGCATGCCTATTAATAGGAACATTTATAACACACAAGAATATTGAAGTCATGCAGCCATATTGTTCAGATGTTGCGATAAAATGTCATAGTTTTTAAGTTATGTACTTAGAAGTATTAAAAATCATTGTGTTGAAAAACATTTGAATTTTGAAAATGGCCGTCTCGCGCCTAAAAGACTAGCTCTATTGTCTATTTTATCTTATATTTCGAAAACGGCGTGGTGAACATATCAAATTGGAGTGGAAAAGTTATAGCCATGACAGTAATGAAGGTATTTTTATAAGTTTTAAGTTTCCCGTAGCAAAGATATTTTTCCCAGACGTATTTCAAACTTGAAAAATGTAACATTACATAAAGGCAATTAGGATAGCAAAGGATCATGGGAAATATCACAAAATGGCGGCTTCCATGTAGCAAAATGTTTCCATTAATAGGAACATTTATGTTCCCATTAATAGGCATGCTACCGGACTGATGACCAACACGGTTTGTGGCAGTAACCTCGTCCACAACTATACTGTTCAGTGCCTTCCTTTGAATAGTGTTGAGAATGCCCAGGGTGATATAGGGGATGCATTCATCCAAGCTAAGCATTGACGATGATGACAAAAGCTCTGCCTACAGTTTCAATTTTATCAGCAATATTGCTGGACAATCAATGGAACTTTTATACGACCAATTATATTATCTCGATTTGTCGCATCAAAGGCATTTGATAAGACCAATTATAGGAAGGTTTTTAATACTACCAATTAAAGGATTCCATGTCTTATTTGTATTTCAATAATCATATAGGGTGATGTTTATCACATGGTTTGCAGATTTTTTTATGTTTTATTTTATTGTTAGGTAAGCGAAAGAATAGCAAACAGCCGGAATAAGATGAGACTGGTGTGTTACGCGGAGGATATTACAGAGTGGAGAAACATAACTATGTACATCTGAGCTTGCTGTCGTAAAATTGTTTTCTTCATGTCAGGTGACAAAATGTAATTGAAAATAAATTTCAGATGAGTAAGGTATACGTGCATCATACATTCAGTTGTACACACCTTATTTATGAATATTTGTTGAAAATATTAGGAGATTTCATCCTCCAGGAGATTTTGGATCCCGGAAAAATCTTCTAGGAAAATATGTCCGCCGGACATATAGGATATGTACCAGGATTCTATCTTCTAGGAGATTCTGTTTCCCTAGGAGGTTTGTCTCTTATACACAGGAAATTCTGTCCGCCAGGAGAATTTGTCGACCCAATGACAATTTGAGAAGCTGAATACGTTGGACAGTTTATTTTTACCGTCTGTAGTGAGTGCAAACTGCCAAAGGAGATGAATGTAACGTTTTGCTTATTGGAAACAACGTTTGACTCATGGAAAGAAACGTGTTGTATTGTATAGTTTTGCGATCTTTTTATTTCCCAATTTAGAAACTTAGTCATTAAGTTACATTATAGTGGGTTGATCCCCTAGAAGAAGTTTTGACTATTTCGTCGGGCAAAAACTTGGTATTGGTCAAAATGGTAGGATAATTAATATGGTTGTAGTTTTATGCTTTTGTTTCTTCTCAAAAAGACAGCGATGGTCAAATTGTGCGAGAGAGATTTATGTCAGTGGAGAAAAAGGTTGGAGGAGCTGAACAGAGTGCAGTAACCTGTAGGTAGATATAGGGTGGATCCGGTTCGGGTGAAACAACTTAGTGTATCAGCAGGTATGTCATGTATGTATAGCGTAGGAAGGAGATGGGTTTTTTTTTTCCTGGGAAGTTTTTGCAAAAGAGTTCGGCAATGGAATTGACGGGATTGGGGAAAAATCTGCGGTGGGTAAAAAGTGGACAGTTAATGAAGATGTGTTTGACGGTTAGGGGCCCGTGATAATTAAATGCAGAGGGGTGAGGAAGAGTCGTTGCGAAGGTGGGAATGAGTGAGGTGGATAGCGTACTCTGCAGGTGATGTATATACACATGGTTTTTACAAGGGAGGTTGTGGGGTTGCCAGGAATGGAAGGCTTGGTGCAGTTGAAGAGTTTGCTATCCGTGATTTGATTGTCAGCTGTGACAAACAGGTGAAAACAAGCGCATGTGTTTTGGGAAAGGAGGTAGCGGGAGGTTTGAGACTTGGTTTTAGGAGCAGAGTTTACTTTGTTTTGATTTGTCGTATTAGGTCTGTGCTACCTGTAAGATGGCGTTGGCTTCGGCTGAAGGTAGTTTGGAACTAATTATTTTCCCTATTGAAACTTATTAAGTCAGGGGTTCTTTTTGTGCCAAAAAGGGGAAGAAATAGTTCCTCATGAAACATGAATTTTGATGATCTTTTGATTTTACTTAAGTCGTTAGGTAAAGATTTTACTTGCATAGGCATTACTGAAACTTGGTTTAAGAATGATACACCCCTTGGCATTTATCATATCCCTAAGCATGCTTTTATCTCTAATCCACGTACTGCCAAACGTGGAGGCGGAGTTGGTGTTTATATTACTACCTCTTGTAATTATACAGAGATAACTGATTTGATTATTTTTAGGGTCTGTGTATTTGAATCTGTGTTTATTGAAATTGATTCTCCTAATTCTAAGGATAATATCATAATTGGTGTTGTATACCGTCCCCCTGATCATAGTAATTACGAACAATTTATTGATTGTCTCGACAATATTTTAGATAAAATTTCATCAAAAATAAGAAATGTTATGTTATGGCTGATTTTAATGTGAATTTATTAGAGTCTTCTATACCATGTCATCCTATTGTTTTAAGCCTTTTATATCGAAACCAACCAGGTTTAATAACGAGAATCACTCATTCACCCTTTTAGATAATATATGTTGTAATGTCACCAGTAATGTAAGTAGAAGTGGGCTAATTGTAAATGATATTTCTAATCGTTTCCCATCTTTTGTTCATCTTCTGCTATTAAGAAGGCTGCCGTTGATAAAGCTGATCACTGTACACGTAATTTTTGTGATAGAAATATTAGTAAAATTATTGACCTTATATCACATGAAAACTGGAACTCAGTTTTTGACTCTAATGATCCTGAATTTGCCCATAATTGTTTCCTAGGAACCTTTTCCTACTATTATGACAAATGTTTCCCAATAATTAAAAATAAGAATAAAACCAACTCACCCCGTAAGGATTGATGTACTCCTGCTATTGTAAACTATTGTAAAACTAAGTGTAAGTTATATAAAAAGTATATCCCAAACCCAACTGTTAATAATAAACGTAATTATGTTGTGTTCAGAAATAAGCTTAATTCTGTTATTAGAATTGCCAAAAGGAGTAATTATTTTAATCTATTTCGTAGTTCTAACATTAAGGATACTTGGTCTTGCATTAATTCTCTTATTAAGGGTTCCTCAACAAAAGTTATTCCTACTAAACTATCAAGTAGTGGGTGTGCCATTACTGATATTGATGATATTTGTGATTCCTTTGATACTTATTTTACTGATATTGGGCCTAAGCTGGCAAGTAGTATTAGTGGTAATACCAACGATCCTTTAGATTATTTACCTAATTCAAATTGCTCTTCATTTTACATGTCACCCACCGGTGATTATGAAGTCTTTAAGTACATCTCCGATATAAAGATATCCAGCCCAGGTTTTGATGGTATTTACCCTAAGATCGTTAAGTCTGTCGCCCAATTTATTTCGAAACCTCTAAGTTATGTTATTAATTGTTCTTTCATTTAGGGTATTGTCCCATCTAAATTAAAAATTGCACGTGTCGTCCCCGTCTTTAAAAGTGGCCAACGTGATATAATTAGTAACTATCGCCCTATTTCTGTTTTACCCTGTTTTTCTAAACTTTTTGAAAAGCTTGTTTTTAATCGTATTTATTCCTTTCTTGATGTTAACTCTATTTTATATAAGTATCAGTTTGGTTTTCTGCCCGGTAAAATCACTTCCCATGCTATTTCATCACTCGTTGATCATATTATTCATTCTTTTAAAAATAAGTTCCTTACCTCTGGCATATTTCTATATCTGTCGAAAGCTTTTGACACACTTGACCACAACATCTCATTAAAGAAACTATATAATTATGGCATACGTGGTCCCACGTTATCCTGGTTCACTAGTTACCTATCCGACCGTTCTCAATATGTTTTTACCTTAAATTCAAATTCAACTTACCGTAATATTGCATGTGGTGTACCCCAAGGATCCATTTTTGGGCCTCTTCTTTTCTTACTTTATATCAATGATTTACCCAGTGTTAGCTCTAAGTTTGAATTTATATCATACGCTGATGACTCCAATATACTTTGTGACAGCTCTGATATCAGATCATTGGTAAATACTCTAAACAGTGAAATGCCTAAAGTAATTACATGGTTTAAATCTAATAACTTACATCTTAATGCAAATAAGTCGGTCGCTATTCTATTCCATACTCATCAAAATCGTATCAATACTTCTGGTTTCTATATAGTAATAGATAACAAAAATATTCCGTTTTCTGTATCAATTAAGTTCTTTGGGGTCATTATTGACAATCATTTATCTTGGAGTAATCATGTAAGCTATGTTTGTGATAAGATTTCAAAGAGTATTGGCATTATTTGCCGTCTTAAATATCAGCTTCCACATAATATTTTGCTTACTATTTTGAATAATTTGATATTACCTTACCTCTCTTATTGCTGCATAACCTGGGGTTCACCTACCATTTAAATATTAAGAAACTTTTCATCCTCCAGAAAAGAGCATTGCGAGCCATCTCCAATTCTTCCTTCAATTCCCCGTCAGCCCCCCCCCCCCCTTTTTCTTGATTTAAAGACACTTAATATTTTTGATTTATTTAATCACCATACTTCTATTTTTATGTTTCGTTATCATAAGGGCACCCTTCCGAACATTTTTTTTACATTATTTTGCTTCCAACAGTCAATTCCACATGAACAATACACGCAATGCCAACGATTTACTAACTCCACTGTGCAATCTTGATATCTCTCAAGATTTTATAAAATACAAAGGCATTTTTACATGGAATTCCCTACCAATCAATCTTAGAAATTGTTCCACTCTCATGACTTTTAAAAGTAAACTTTAAGCCCATTTTATCAAATCCAGTAGTAATTCTAGGAACTAACTCGTCCTTCACTTTTCGTTTTTGGTATTTTATGTATATAGCGTAACTATTTAATTTTTTCTTTCGTTTTCTCTCGTTTTCTTTTTGTTTTTTTTGTAATTTTTTCTCAATTCTTGTAACTGTGTAAAGGGGTACCTCACCTACAGATACATTCGTGTGTTCTGAGTGCTCCCCCAAACCAATTAACTTTGTAAATATGTCACTTTTCTTAAATTTTGTATTATGGTTTGAAATAAAGTGCGATCAATCAATCAATCAATCAAGACACATCATAGTCAAGACACATGCTTATAGTCAAGACACATGCTTATAGTCAAGACACATGCTTATAGTCAAGACACATGCTTATAGTCAAGACACATGCTTATAGTCAAGACACATCATGCTTACAGTCAAGACACATCATGCTTACAGTCAAGACACATGCTTATAGTCAAGACACATGCTTATAGTCAAGACACATGCTTATAGTCAAGACACATGCTTATAGTCAAGACACATCATGCTTACAGTCAAGACACATCATGCTTACAGTCAAGACACATGCTTATAGTCAAGACACATGCTTATAGTCAAGACACATGCTTATAGTCAAGACACATCATGCTTATAGTCAAGACACATCATGCTTATAGTCAAGACGCATACCTCTATCATTCCTGAATTTTCAGCTTCCCTCTCGAAAACAGTTTGATATAACTTTTCTCTGGGCGTTCATATTTTGGGCTCGCGGAGTAATACCTAATTAGTTTTGTGCTACTTGAACAAAATGGCCAAGTTGTTGCCGAGCCTGCCACTGAGAAATCTTTAGCACGTCGCCAAGACCCCTAATAGCCTGCCAGGCCTTCGCCCATGAACCCCACAATTTGGGCAAATTGTCTCAATTTTAGGGGATATTTCTCCACTGCATGTTTAGAAAAGGTAACCCAAATGCTTATCCGAGTAGGTTTTGACGTTATAATTTATGTATGTGGGTATGTATGTATGTATGTATGTATGTATGTATGTATGTATGTATGTATGTATGTATGTATGTATGTATGTATGTATGTATGTATGTATGTATGTATGTATGTATGTATGTATGTATGTATGTATGTATGTATGAATGTATGTGTGTATGTGTGTGTATGTATGTATGCATGTATGTATGTATATGTGTATGTTTGTCAGCGTATGTATGTATATGTATGTTTGTATGTGTGTATATAACAGCAAGCTTGTTAACATGACATCTCAAAAACGATACACTAGATTCATGTGATATGTGGTACACAGATAGCCCAAGATATGTAGATGTGACCCTATTGGTTTTGGTAGCGATGTCAAGCATATTAATGAGTAGGCGGGGCTTAATGTTAAAATCTTGCAATGCATGTATTTTAACAATCACATGTCTGTTCTGCTTCATATTTGGTATATTTAGGATGTTAGCTAGGGTGTACGTATTTATGTCATGAAAACGTTGAAATTAATCAACATGCGTAGTGGGCGGGCCTAATATGATTAACACGGTATCTCAAGAGCGATAAACTACATTCATGTCATATATGGTACACAGATAGCCCATGGTCGGTAGGTGTGCCCTATTCTTTTTGGTGGTGATGTCATGCATACTAATTAGTAGGAGGGGCTTAATGTATAAATCTTAAAAGGCTCATATTTTAACAATTGCATGTCTGTTTTGTTTCATAGTCGGTGTAATTACGATGTTTGCTGGTGTGTACATGCTTATGGTATTAAAACGTTGCCTGCCATTAAGATGCATAGTGGAAGGGTTTAATATGATTTTGCTGAGAAGAGCCTGAAAACACAATATTTAAAGAACGATGAACTGGATTCATGTCATATGTGGTACACAAATAGCCCGTGGTCGTAAATACCCTATTGTTTTTGGTGGTGATGTCATGCATATCAATGATTAGGCGGGGCTTAATGTAAAAAAATCCAAATGCTCATATTTTAACAACTACATGTCTGTTTTGATTCATAATTGGTATATTTAGGTTGTTAGCTAGTATATACATATTCATAGTATGAAATTGTTGAATATCATTAATTTACATAGTGGGCGGGGCAAAATATGGTTTTGCTGAAAAGAGATTGTAAACCAGTAACTCAAGCACAATAAACTGGATACAGGCCCTATGTAGTGCACAGATAACTTATTGTCTGTTTGAGTGCCCTATTGTTTTGGTGGTGATGGCATGCATATGTGTTTATAAGGGTTTTTTTTAAATTTGTATAGCATTTCACATTAAGGCTGGCATATTTGTGATAAGACCGGTTGACAACATAAGCATGTACTCAATAACTGACAAATAACATGCAAGTATGATGCAAACGGACATATGGTTGCTATAAATTTATCACTTTTTCAAGATTTTTATATTCTATATTAGCCCCTGCATCTTTCATTAGCAATGGCATATGTGGTACACAGATGAATGATGGTCCGTATATGTGACCTACTGTTTGGTTGTAATGTAAGTGGGACTTATGTAAAATTCTATTAAAATAGTGATAAATGTGCAACCGTATACAGGTTTTGTACATACAAGTTTTGTCAACAGGTTCTATTTTATTTATGTACATGGAAGGCATATGAATGTTATTTAGCATATTTCATGATATGTAATGCCAGTTAGTATAAAACTTGAAATTCAACCAACAATGAAAGAATGCATCTGAGCCACCAAACATTTTGGTTTTCAAAAATCAGAGCTTCTGGGGATACGACCCTTGCCCCCAATGCCTCCCCCATGAACTCGCCATACAGGAGCCCTTAATCAGGCCCACGCCGTTCATCATACATGGTGAAAAGGGAATTATTTACACTATTCTCGGTATCAAGAGCTTGAAGGTTGTGGAGAGTTTTTACAAATAAAAATCATATGCGTAAATCCTGTGGACAGAGCACAAACTATTTCACATATATCATTAGGTGAAATGCACCCCAATGGAACCAACCCTCCTCTGCACTGCAGTCGCAACCGTAGGGAGGACGTTGTTGTCACCCGCATCCACCCCAGTCACTCCTCTTCACCCACTTCTTTCTCCTTTCCGACTCTCCTACACCTCTCTGCCCTACTTGCAACACTGATCTCTCGATCAAGCATAACCTCTTAATCCGTCTCTTATTCCGGAACTCCAAATCTCTCCTCTCTTCCTCCACTTCCATTTCTGTTCTCTTCAAGAACAATCCCTTCCCCGACATCATCAACTTCCTCCGCAATAGCAACTTATTTCACCTGATTTAACCCTTACCCACACTCCCTTCATTTTCTATCCTACCGTCCTGTTCCTCCTTCCCTTTTCTTACCTCGCTTTAGTATTAATACAGTCCCAACTCTTGCACACCTTAGTTTTCTAAGACCCTAGCTCTTGGCACATTTGACTCTGACTGTCGCGGTACATCAACAAACATGTATGATCAATCTGTTTTAGACATATCAATTCCCAGGATCACATTATTACTCTATAATGTTAAACACAACCACACAGGATCACATTATTACTTTATAATAATAAAATGACCATCAATACAACATTTTTCATTGATACGCAGTTTAGAAAAGCTGTAGTAGTGAAGGTGACTCGGCGCCACCTCCCGCCCCTTCAAAAATCTGGATCAATCATACAAAAATTGAACTATTGGGAACAAAGGTCATTACAGTGTAGTTGATGCATTTATCATAAGTGATCAACAAAAAAAGTGTGAAGTAATAGTTTGAAATTAAAAGTTGCACGTTGGTGGCTTTCATATGCTATTGGCTTTCGCCATTGACAAAATCTATATCCCCCTTTCACAAGAAACCAAACCCTGCACACCGTATCGCAATGACACCCCCCCCCCCCCCCTCCTCTCATCTCCCCTTCCCATGTCACCAATCATCATATTGTTTGTTGATGACCAAAGATTCTTATAGAACTTTGTGCTCTTTTCAGGAATAATGGATGCAATCCTTTTGCACATTAACATCATTAACATTTGAATTAGAACAGTAGAATAACTTTTCTCTTCTTCAGGTTGCTGAAAACTCTTAATGAGGCGAAATCGTCATTATGAACACAGTATTTAGAACTCGATCCAAATTTGTTGATTGGTTGAAATTTCAACCAATTACTTTGCGATTCGTTGGCCCTTATTTCACGGTATATATGAAATAAAACCTAACGCTTACTTTACGATCAATTTGGTTAAGGCGACGGACTTGTTTTTTTTTCTTTCTCGAACCAACAGTTGAAGGTTCTAATCCTCTCACCGCAACCATTTTTCTTGAATTTTCTTTTTTCTTTTTGATCTCTTTGTCATTTTAGACTAGTGACTATCATTATAGTATTATCTTACTAATTTTTCATTTTTACTTTTTCTTTCTGATGATCACGTAGAAAAAAACGTTGAGAAAAGTTCCCTTGTCGTTATAACGTTATGTACGGTACTATGCATGGAACTATACACATAATTGCAGGGCATATAATGTACACAAACAGACAAGCAGAGTATCGAAATCTTGTGCGTCTCACAACCGGAAGTGACGTCACGATCTCGGCAGCTGTCACTTCTGAATTTATTTATGGGACGATTCCGAATCTTTAAGTATTTCATATTTCGTTGAAGATATCAGGAAATATTTATGAACAGGTATTACTAAAGAGAAATATCAATGACAACATGTATTACCATAGTCATTATTATATATGCTTACAATCTCTTCATATATAAACTCTGTCAATACATAATTGACCAGTGGCATGGTTATGAGGTGGGGGTGGGGTACTTACCCCATCCTCTACTTATTACAATATTGGTCACAAAAGTGATATGTGTTTTATTATAGTTAAATCATTAAGAAAATCCTTTTAGCTACTTTTGAGACCTTGACGATCAAATCACCAATTGAGCCAAAGTAATGGGTAATTTCTTCTTTGTTTCCTTGTTTGGGGTTGGATGTCTTTTTCACCTGAGAACCCCCTTCCATTCTCATACCCGCACTTATTTTTTCATTGTTTGTTACTTTGAACCCTCAATCACACCTTCCTTAAAGGCATTGGGTTAAGTATTTTCCTATGAAACAAATTTCTAAGTAAGGATTAGTTCAGTGGTGGAACAAGTTAATATAATATGACAGTATGAGAGGACTTTAAAAGAAACAAAATGGTGAGGAAAACATTCATAGATTTCATTCCATTAATGAAATATCTAAGTTTAAAATTTGGTATCATTTGTGTAGAAACGACTGAAATCAGACTAGTTGTGTGTCAGATTCCTCAAATTCTTTATGTATTCTATCATATTTTTTCCTCCGACTAAAAACCATGGGATATGTCAGGAAAGTAGTAAAACAGAATCTAGGAAAGGTTTTGATAATTTACTACCTGTAAAAACTTGACAGTACAAAAGATAAATCAATTTTCTTTAAAATACATTAACATTGTTAAGAATGTGAGGATGATTATGCCAGCCTTCCATAGTAGACTTACTACATCATCTGACCGGTCATTTCTATACAGATACGAAGAACTTAAAACTTTAATATCTCCTTAATGGAATGAGCTTTTAAAGTAATTTCTTCACCATTTAGTTTCTATTAAAGTCCTCTTTCAGATAAGAGTAACTTTTTTGTTTAATGATTACAAATTGCTTATTATGTCAAAAGAGACATTGTATATGTTAAAAAATATATTTGAGGAAGAACTTAAATAATAAACTTTATAAGCATAAGGTTAAATTCTGCAATTGTGAATGCAATTTTTCTTAATATTAACACAACACCTAGATATTTCATAAAATTTATTAACATTTGCAGTGGCTGAGTTTGCTTTCAGAAGTCAAATATGAAATAGGTGATTATGTGGTGGTTAAGCCTGTATCTGTCCGACTTGAAACTTCGCTTTCACAAAATGTAATCATAAGAACAGGCACAATGCATTTTGAAACTAACAAATATTTAACAATTATAAATCCACTTTTTAAGTCTTTTGACCATAGATTAACATCACACTAAACAGCTAAAATATATGTCATGCAAGCTAAATCTTGCAGGCATGTCGCAAATAAAAAAAAAAAAAGTGATGATCTCGTACTTGATCTCGTACTATCTCCTGGAGCCAAAATAAAACAATATGAGACAGCTTACTTTTGATTGCAACATACACTGTACTCGCATATCTGATTAACTTGAAAAGTTTATGGGGAGCTACATAAATTTTCTCTTTTATCTCTTATTAAGTTCTAGTTGTTGATTGTAGGTTTGCATTCCCCCCCCTCTCCCCCCTCCTTCACTTTATAGCAAATCATGAGATGGATGACCTGTATTTTATAACAATTACTGTTGCAAAGGATATTAATAAGAGTTGTCCACCAAAAACTGATAATTAGAAAAAAAGAAGTAAAATAGAAAATTTCATCTGATCAGGGCCTGATTATCAATAAAACTGTAAAAGAAGTGTGAAAGCCACGAGAACTTACTTGAAAGCGTGAATGATGATGTTGACAAAATATTTGGTTAAATTACTACAAAACAACGTCGTTTTAAATTCTTTACTGATAAACATGACAAAGACACGTGCCTATTAGTGGCATAGGAACCGGCCGAGCCAGGGGCCAAGCGTCCCCCCCCCCCGTCCCATAATTGTATTGGGGTGAAATCATCATTTTGGCCACCCAATTAATGAAGGTCTAACAAATTGATTTTAAAGAGTCTAGATTTCATGGCATCTTTTTTTCCGAAATTCTTCATTGTTTTAAAAATTTTCGAGAGGTTTTGTTCAATTTTCGGCAAATCTCATTCAGTTTTCGGGAAATTTGCTTCAATTTTTTTTCATGAAAAGTGCTTCAATTTTCGGGAAATTTCCTTCATTTTCGGGAAATTTTCAAGAAGTTTTCTTAATTTTTTGAATTTTTTTTTGAAGTTTCCTTCAATTTTCCAGATGTTTTTGTAAATTTTTGGCAAATGTTCTTCAGTTTTCGTAAAATTTCTTTCATTTTCGTGAATTTTGCTTCAATTTTTTTTAATTTTCTTTTATTTTGGGAAAATTTTCAAAAAGTTTTCTTCAATATTTTAGAAACTTTGTTAATCTTTCGAGAGGTTTGTCCAATTTTCGAAAAGATTTCTCTAATTCTCGGCAAACCTTTAGTTTTCGTAAAATTTCCTTCATTTTTGTGAAAATTGCTTCAATTGTCGTGAAATTGGGATTTTTCTTCAATTTTCGGGATATGCTGCCAAATTTTACCGAAATTTTCAATCATTTTACGACCCATCCTTTTAGGCCTGGCTACAATGATAGGCTTTTTAGACCGTGATAAGACTGTAAGAGATTCATACTTTTTGGTTTGTTTGTTTGTTCAAAAACAAAATATGGCCACCCAATGTCAAAATTTCTACGCCGCTGACGCTATCACAATTTGTTTTTTCATGATTAATTATTTACCAATTCACTGATTTTGCATTTCCGTCTCTTAGATCAGTCGTTTAAAAAGTGCGTGTTTCCCCTTCCCCCACCGTGCCCCCCCCCCCCCACACACACACTTGAAATACTGCTCCGCGGCCATAAATTCCTTTAACAAATATCCTAAAACTCATTATCAAAATCAACTAATCTTTTTCAAACATGAGGTACCGTACATGGTTAAAAAACAAAGTATTTACAAAAGAAATGAGAGAGGTATGCCCAATGTTACCTGTACACTATCCACATATCTCCAAGTGGATTAGGTTTTTGAAGTGGAATTTATCAAACCGTGTTTCAATTTGGGTCCTTTCAATTATCTCCTCCACTCTCCAGAATAAAATACCAACATCTTGTGTTCTGTCTTGTGTTCATATGCTTACATAATCTTTTCATATCACAGATTGCTATGAATATTTTTGTTTTTCACAAAATGGAATTAGATCCTTTAAACTGTTGAACTTATCCAAATATCAATGTAACTGACAAAACATAATTTAAAGTTTAAATACTAGACTGCTAGAGGTGTATGCACTTTGATAGTTATAATATTCAGCATTTTCCAAATCTACAATACCATTCATATGTGATGGTATTTATGAAGAGAATAAACAAAAACACAATATTGAATCGATTCAATGGCTTGTTGATAGTGTAAGCTAATAAGACTAAAATTTGATCAGAAGTTTAAAAAAATCAATGTTCAGCATTTTAAGTTGGAAATTAGTTTCGATGGTAAATCAAAAACACCCATAACAGACAAAAAAAAAAAAGGGAATCTTACAATCTTATAAATGCATGAATTTTTTTCCCAAGTAGTCTGAGGGGGGAAATGTGATCCATCGTCTAACAAATGGATGAACAATACAATCATCCAGCAGTGTAACAAACTAGAAACTGCATTGAACATCAGAGCATGTCGTCAGCTGCTATATTTCTGTTTCGAGTAAATACACATACTTTTAAAAATGCTCTGTACCATGTACATTGTGTCATCTACAATGTGCCAATGATGAAGTGTTCTGGTTTATGTTGGCTCCTGATGCTTTGATGACAAACACAATTTTCATTTCTTTCTTCCTCGTTAAAAGTCGTTTGTTCCAAATCTACTTCTGAAGAAACAAACTAGGAGACTGAAGAAAAACAAAAATTATACCTGGTTTGTGGAATGAAATATTGGGCTATTATTGAGATTTTTTAGTGGGTGCAGTGAGTCCAGTAAAAAGGGCGTCTGTCTCATACTCAAAAGGTGCAGGAATCGAATCTCAGACAGGGTGCTCTGCTGTGTCCTTGAGCACTTTATCCCACTTGTTCCAGTTCACTCAGCTGTGAGATGAGTACCAGTTTCGACTGGGAAGTTACACTTGCGATAAACTGGTGCTCCATCCAGGAGAG
The DNA here is from genome assembly GCA_020152595.1 of Chiridota heheva. Taxonomy (NCBI): domain Eukaryota; kingdom Metazoa; phylum Echinodermata; class Holothuroidea; order Apodida; family Chiridotidae; genus Chiridota; species Chiridota heheva. Next base: position 1,743,235 of record JAIGNY010001857.1, on the reverse strand, counting down.
TCAAGAAGTCTCATTTGCTTAGCACCATGGAAAGCGGGTATAAGCACCAGCTAGTATAAGCTTGATAGGATCTAACTTTTTAAGTAAGCTTTTTCCCATTTGATGTTAGCTACATAGCAGGAACATTAATCAACCAGTCAACGTGCATCAGTAAAAACTGGCTTGGGTTGTAAAATGGTAACATGTGTTACGACCATTGTCAGTTTAAACTGACACATTTTACACAAAGTTGACGAATGAGCCATTAACTGAAGAGATTTCTTCCAGTTGCGATTAAAGTTATGGAAAGTTCATTAAAGGGGTACGGAACTAAACGATGTACCAAAACGACCACCAGGACCGGTTTAAATTTTGCTAATGTTAAGGACGGTCAGCTTAATTATTTCCCAAACAGGTTAGCAAATGCACTAATTTGAGTTAAGTTAGGTTAAGGCCCAGAATTTAAGTCAATCAGACAAGAGGAATTTTGTGCCAGTGCAATCCTGTTTGGAAAAAATATATTAGTTTACTTATCTACTTAGTAACATGGGACGATACGATCGTTACGCAGACAAAACGATGTGGTTGTCAATGCCTTTCGTAATTATGGCATCGGGTCTCATAAATAAATACATTTGGGCGTTTCTTATATATACTGAAGAATTTCAATGAAAATGAGAGGTAACCCGCAATACGAAACCATCCTTTTCCATCATTGTTTAGACGCATATTGGCCAATCTTCCAGTTGTTCAGACTGTCAGACAAAAAGATAAAAATGTTTGAGAAGGTTATCGATTATTGTGGCACCGAGTCTCACAAAGTTATTAAGTGCTATACAATTAAAGAATTTAAAGATGTAATTGGATGTTTTTTTTTAAAAGGACCATGATTTGTATTATTTTTTATACAAAATTAACGTTTTATATTAAAGGAGCACTAGACCGATAAGTGAGGGTGTATTTTTAGAGGTTGCCTCTAAAATATCAAATGCTTATCTAGCACGCAACAATACAGAAATTTTCTGGTTGAAACGAATATTCAAGTGACTTTTGCACTTACGTCTGTGATATGGAGACGATTTGTTGTGGATAATATAACTTTAAAATTTGCAAAACGAGCGCCCTCACATTTCGATCTAATTTTCCTTTGATAAACTTATGGTTGTTAGACATGAGAAGATACGTCACTAAACCAGACAATATGTTTATATGAAATTGTATTTCCATATAATGTTTAGTTTTGGCGTGTAAGCATAAAGAGGCACTTGACAAAAGTGAGGGCGCAATTTTGTAGAGACTCTAAATTATTCAGCAAAGCTTTCTTAATAAAAAGATATTCCCGAAAACGGAAGAACATTACGGAAGAACATCACCGAAAATTGCCACAAAAATTAAACATTTCCCGAAAATTGCCTTAAAATGAAAGGAATTGATTTTTTTTTCAAAAGGCTTCTTAAAAATTTATGGAAGCAACAATGCATTTATTTATATATTTTTTCTAATTTTTCAACGTATTCGGTTATGATTGTAACAATGCTATCACGAAACGCTTAATACGACCCGGACGAGAACACAGGTACGACGTACGGACAGACATAACATCGACAACCAAGTCAATGTCCACGGCCTTTGATAACCAGTTGTGGTGCACTGGCGTGTCTACCCAACCCAGTCTTGAACCCAGGGCCTCGTGGTCTGTAGACATGTATGATAACCGCTACACCACAGTTGGTAGACACCGGCTTTGTTTAACATGCGCTCAGTTTTAAGTGACAATGGTCGTAACACATGTTACCATGTTATAACACAAGCTACTTTTTACTGGTGCACAGTGTTGAATCATTTCCAGTATTTACTGTACCAGCCATGTGAATCGGAAACTATTCTTTACCATAAAATACAATTAAATTTGCAAAAAGTGTTTGCCATTATTCAACTGTAACAAACCTTTCAATGAGATAAACAAAATAGATTATTCACTTAAAGCTATTCTTTGGCACTATCATGAAAGGATAACACAAAGGGATAAACCCTGATACACACGCTTTAATCCAATAAATAGATGGATATTTAATAAGCGCTACACCACAGTTAGTTGTCTACTAACTGTGGTGTAGCGGTTATCATACCTGTCTACAGACCACGAGGCCCTGGGTTCGAGCCTGGGTTGGGTAGACACGCCAGTGCACCACAACTGGTTATCAAAGGCCGTGGACATTGACTTGGTTGTCGATGTTATGTCTGTCCGTACGTCGTACCTGTGTTCTCGTCCGGGTCGTATTAAGCGTTTCGTGATAGCAGTGTTACTATCATAACCGAATACGCAGGCGACGACCCCGTCATTGTAATTGTGTGTTCACTCGTCGTCGTAAGCCCTAAAATAACAAGTCGTTTTCTTGTGTCTTCTTCGGTACACGGTTCTAGTTGAAAACACCCACTGTTTTTTTTTATTAGCTCTCTACAACCTGGGAAAGAAAAAGAAAAAAATTCGAAAGTGAAAACAAATTTAAGGGAAAAGTGTTCAATTTTCAAGCAGGAAACCATGCTCAACTATTTGAACCCTGCATAGCCAGGTAGAGAATGCGCTTTAGTAATGTGGCTAGAACAGTAGAAAGGGCACTTGATTTCAATTTACCTGAGCTTTGAAGGGTGAACTTTTTGTTCTTTTTCCAGACTTACATTATCTTAATTATAAACCTCAAAATACTTTTCAGTTGTCCGAGATAATTCAAAGAGGCGATATCGTCATATCTGCACAATATTTAGAATTCCTTTCAAATTTTTTGATTAATTGAAATTTTGCTGCGCGATTCGTTGCTCGTATTGCAAGGTGTATAGTTATTTAAAACGCTTTGAAGGTCACCATATGAGATAGTTCAGCTGCTTGCGGCGATCGCCATAAACGTTTTTTTTCTTCAAATCATGCCGTGAGTTCAAGCCCCGGTAAAATCGTTTATTTTGACTTTTTGCTTTCATTTTCTTTTTCTTTTTTCTCAGTAATTTTCATTTGGTGACTATTATTGTAGTACTATAATACTAAAATTTCGCTTTCGTTTTCTGACAAAAAAGCATTGAAAAAAAGCAAATAAGTTTCTCGTCACAGTAACGTAATACGCTGTGTATGTAATTCTGCACACACAACGTACATGCTAGTGTCTGGCTGTACTGTGTGGTACAAACATACAGAGGATCGGATCTTGCCTCCACAACCGGAAGTGACGTCAAAATAAAGTCTCCCCTATTTTTACCGTATTTT